>PVJC01051917.1:0-11323 GCA_004026665.1 Murina feae
ATTCTCTCCTTGTCTTTTGCTCTTGGCATTTTAATTATGATATGTCTTGGTGTGGTCCTCCTTCGGTTCCTTTTGTTTGGGGTTCTCTGCGCTTCCTGGACTTGGAAGTCTATTTCTTTCACCAGGTGGGGGAAGTTTTCTGTCATTATTTCTTCAAATAGGTTTTCAATATCTTGCTCTTTCTCTTCTTCTGGCACCCTTATAATTCTGATGTTGGTGCGTTTGAAGTTGTCCCAGAGACTCCTTACACTATCTTCATACTTTTTGAACCTTTTTCTTTTTTCTTTTTTTCTTTTTTCTTTTTGCTTTTCCGTCTGGGTGGGTTTTGCTTCTTCATATTTCATATCTTTAACTTGATTCTTGCGATCCTCTCGTCTACTGTTGGATCTCTGTATATTATTCTTTATTTCAGTTAGTATATGCTTAATTTCTAGTTGGTCCTTTATCATATCCTTGAGGGTCTCATTAGATTCATTGAGAATCTCACTAAATTTATCAGCGGTCTCACTAAATTTATCAGCAGTCTCTAGAAAATTCTTGAGAAACCTAATAACCATGGTTTTGAACTCTATATCCTGTCATTTTCTTTCCTCCATTTCTGTCATTTATGATCTGTTTCTTTGTCTCCGCATTTTGGCTGCTTCCCTTTCTGAGTTAGGTGATTACTAAGAGGAATTAACCTCTAAGCCACTTGTTTATGAGAGTCAGCTGTGTCTATAGTGGGAGAACTTCTGTGCTGGAGACACCCTTATGGGGCAAGAGTTGTTTCAGTGGGGCCTTTGTGCTCACGGCATCTGCCCCAAGTGTGTTCCTTGTGGATCTGAGTTTTGTTTAGTATGGTCCCTCTCTGGCCACTGGGTGAGGCTGGCTCTTGTATCTTTAAGGAGGTGTTGATTTAGCCTTTGCCTTAGGCTATTCAGCCTTTTATATGCAAAAGCCTCTGATGCAGCTTGGGAGGGGTGGGGCCTCGGGGAATTTGCAGGGCAGGGCAGAGCAAATAGCTATGGTGCTTCTCAGCCCTGTGCTAAGAGACACAGGGTCTCTGTGTCCCACGGTAATTGCTGTAAGCAACGCTGAGAGAAACCCGCTTTGGATTTCCTCCCGGTGCCAGTCAGTCCCCCTTCTCCAGGTGTCTGGGTCCTCAGAAACTCCCTTGGAACTGGAGTTCAGAGCCGCTGGGAACTTGTGGCTCTCTCCGTTTTGGAAAAGAACCGCGTCCTCCGGCGCCAACCCTCTCCCTGAGCCCTGTGCGCGCGCCTCCGTACCTCTGTACTTTGCTTCCGCCGCTCCTCCGAGTCTCAGATTCTTTCTAGTTGTAGGATTTTCACTCAGCCAGCCTTCCTGTGGTTGTGAGTGGTGTCCATGTTTTCTTTTTGTGGATATTCTGAAATAGTTGTTCACAGCTGCATTTACGGTGTTTACCTTATGCCGCCCTCTTGCTGTCCCACTCGAGATTTTTATTATTTCTTGAGGTTGGCCTGTATTGCTATAAATTTCCCTCTTAGTATTGCTTTGCCTGTGTCCATGGATTTGGATAGTTGTGTTTTCATTTTCATTTGTCTCAAGGTATCTTTTGATTTCTTCCTCAGTCTCATTGCTACCTCATTCATTGCTCATTGTCATGTTATTTAACTTACACATGTTTGTGTGTTTTTCAGTTTTCCTAATATAAGATTTCTAATTTTATACCACTGTGATCAAAGAAGATAATTGATATGATTTCAGTCTTCTTAAATTTATTGAGACATTTGAGACATTTTTATGGCCCCACAGGTCAGCTATCCTGAAAAAAGTTTCATGTCCACTTGAAAATAATGTAGCCTGCTGTTTTGGGGTGAAATGCACTAAAATTCTATCAAGTAAATCTGTCTGTCTAATGTGTAATTAAGGGCACTATTTCCTTGTTAATTTCCTTTCTCAATGATCTGTCCACTGATGTCAATGGGTGTTAAAGTCCCCTACTATTATTGTCATACTGTCCATACCTCCCTTCATGTCTGTCAATATTTGCTTTACATTGTTAGGTGCTCCTACATTGGCTGTGTAAATGTTTAAAGAGTTATATTCTCTTGTTGGACTTATCCCTTTATCATTATGAAGTGCCCTTCTTTGTCTCTTTTACAGCCTTTGTTTTAAAGTCTATTTTATCTTATGTAAGCATTGTTACCTAGCTTTCTTTTTCATGTCCATTTGCATGAAATATATTTTTCCATCTCTTTACTTTCAGTCTGCCAGGCACCTGGGAATAATTATGCAGCGAACTGAGGATGGCTGCCACTTGTGCCTGCTTTGGTCCCCTTTGGTGGGCACCAAGATGTAAGCTTAAGCCAGCCTCCATGTGTGCCATACTTGTGGTAGCTTAGCTGAAGCTTTATTACAAGCCTGGATTGACCACTGCTTATTCCAGGATAGGAATTACAATACATGCTGACTGGTCACTACTCTTGCAGGTTTGGAGCTCTTAGCAAGAGCTCTGTGGCATGCTGAGGCTGGTCACTGCTCTTTGTAGACCTTTGAGAGGTTTTGGGAAAATCCACAGCATGAGCCAAGGCCCCTTTTGTGGAGGAGCTGCTGGAGGAGTCTTAGGCCAGGTGGGCAAATTCAGTGAGGCAGGGCCCCAGGGAATTACCAGGGTGGGGAAAATGGTGTTATCCAGGTTAAGGGAGAGTGATAATTTTGAGCTCACCTGTGTTGAGCATGCTGAGTGGAAGAGGGGGGCGCATAAAGGAACAACTCCCCAGAGACAGTTGTCAGACCCCTGCCCCTCTGCCCCTCACCCTGAAGTTAGTAAATTAGTTCCTTCCCTTATGTCCTAGTGCTGTTGGAGCTGCTGCTATTGTGCTGGGCCTTAGAGCAATTGAGATTTTTAGCATGTGAGTCTGGGCACAGGCCCCTTAAGAGGTTTACCCACGCTCCAGCAGCCCTCTCCTTCTTGGACACAATTCTTGCCAGTTTTTACAGCCAGATGTCATAAGGACTCCTCTCCCCAGCACTGGTGCCCCAAACTGGGGAGCCCAGTGCGAGACTGGGGCCCCTCAGTCCTTAAGGGGGTCTTCCACCGCTGAGATATCCATCCTGTTTCTTAACTGCCACACGAGTGTGGAACCTGGCAGTTTTGCGTCTCTGCCCCTCCTACCAGTTTCAACATGGCTTCTTCTTTATATCTTCAGTTAGAGGACTTCTGTGCAGCTAGACTTCAGATGTTTCTCAGTGATGGTTGATCTGTAATGTAGCTGTAATTTTGATGTGGTCATGGGAGGAGGTGAGCACAGTATTTATCTACTCTGCCATCTTGACTGGAACTCTAGTCTATACATCTTTACCACATGGGAGCCCAAGCAGTCCAGCCATGGTAAAGGAGAGAAGAAGTCCACAGCCTTCCTCCTTGACCTCCACCACAAATATTCAGAGTGGGCATGCCCTCTGTAGAGAACCCTCTGTGAAACTAAACTCAGTGATCTAATGATACCACTGCTGTGCTATGCTAGAAGCTAAGGCCTTTTTTAGTAGAAGAGTCCAAAGTAGTAACAGGAAGGAACGTGTCTCTAGCTGCAGTGCATTAGATGCATGTATCTGGTCCCCAGGCCTCCTCCACACCACATTCCCAGTGTCCAACTTTTAATTCTTATGGCTGAGGAAACTGAGGCTCTGTCCACACTCAGCATTTTACCCCCTCTTTCAGTCATTTATGTGCCTGGTGCCCATGCCCAGCCATTCTGGAGAATAAGAACAAATACTTAGTATTCACTATATGTCCACCCACCATGCTCACCAGTAGTCAGCATGAGATTTGCACATAGTAGGTCCTCCATATGTTTGTGCAAAGCAAAAGCATTTGATCTGTAACCAAGACCTGTGTAGCTACATTCATCCTCTCCCAAATACTGTAGCATTATATTTATGTCATTATTGTTGAATCAAATTTTAGCCTCTCAGAATGAATTCTGTCTTGTTAAAATTAATAATGACAGGTTATATTTTTACACACTAAAATGTGTAAAACAATTGCCAAGAAGAGGGCTTCCTTTTCTGAGTTGGTTCCTATTTTATATACAAGCCTATTGAAGTTAAACCATAATTTTCAGTGAAATTAAGATTTCCCAGCAAGCTGCTCTCTCCATTCTAGTTAATGATCACAGTGACTCAAGCAAACCACACCAACGTTGCTGTGGCACGAATGGAGGGTATTGGGTCTGAAAGATCCCACACTTAACCTTTAAGTAGCATTTACTATGGGAAGGGCAATCCAGCTCTCTCTTCTCAAGAGAAATGGTACTCAACTGAGAGCCATTTTATCACTTACAGATTAAATGAGAGAAGGAACAAAGGCAGATGGGGAATCAAAGAAGGAAGAGCAGAAATTGAACTAAGAATGTAAATATTTCAGGAGATTGGCAACCTAAGAGTGCTGAACAGAATGTTGGCCTGGGGAAGACTAAGGCTACCCAGAGGCCTGCAAGAACATGGAGCAGCCCGGACAGCTGGTTTTTTATTCTTCCAAAGGAATAAATAAAGTCTCTGCTGCTTAAAGTAGTAATGACACATGTCTTTAATATCAGGGGGGAATGTTTTATATTTTGCTTAAAGACTATTAGTTGAGCCCTAGCCAGTTTGGCTCAGTGATTGGAGCGTAGGCCCAGGGACTGAAGGGTTCTGGGTTCTGTTCTCCAGTCAAGGGCACATACCTTGATTGCAGGCAGGATCCGCAGCCCCAGTCAGGGTGCATGCAGGAGGCAACCAATCAATGTATTTCTCTAACATCGATGTTTCTCTGTGTCTCTCTCTTTCCTCCTCCCCCGTCCACTCTCTCCAAAAATCAATGGAAAAAATATCCTAGGATGAGGATTAACAAAACAAAACAAAACAAAAAGATTATTTGTTGACAAATTTTTTACTTATGGGTAACATGGTTGCTTGTTACATTGTTAGTATGTAGAACTTTCAAAATTTGTGCTTCTCATGCTTAAAAGAAGATCCAGCCCAGCCTCTTATACCAAACCTTTATCTTAAGAGGTTTTCTAGTCCCTTCATAGTGTGCATTCATTCATTCATTCAACAAACATGGGTTTAGCACTCTGGTGTGCTAGGTACAGTGCTAGGTCTGGATGAACAAAAGGTGGTTTAGAAAACAGTCCCCGATCCCTTGGAATTACTGCTTGGAGAATTCCACTGGCATACTCAGTGATATAGCCATGTCGAGAGCAGAAACAGAAAGACAGTCGCCTGAAGAGTAGGAAGAATACAATGCGTGAGAAAGGCGCTCAGGGCCCGCCTCTCTCCAAGGCTCCTGCTCCCAGTGCATTTGGTCTGGGACTGTTACTACAGGGGTTGGTGCATCCCATAGAGGGGAGCACCCCGGGGCTCTAGGTTCTAGGCTCCCAGGACTTTGAGGCAGGAGAGTTGACTGCTGTAGCTTGTGAGGCAGATCACAGCACAGTACATGGTGTGGCACCAAGTACTCGTTGCCTTCTTCTGGGTGACTCGCTCCCCACCATCTCCAGCTTCTCCTTGGTTTCAGATGCCATGCTGCTGTTTGCCCACAGCGGGTAGTTTGGAGCTTTCTGTCAACATGAAAGACTTCTTGTTCTCCGGCCAGTTTGCTGTGAGGCCAGCAGCCAGGCTGTGAGCCCGGCCAGCCCTTCGAAAAGCCCTGTAGAACTAGGTCATCAGGTTGTCGATGGTCCTTCCACAGACGAGGCCGTGCTGTGACTTTTCATGTGCACACACTGCCTGCGGAATACCAAACTTGTTTCCAAACGAAATAGTTTCCAATGAGGACTTAATGGGGGTTTTTCATTTGGAATAGATCGAAAACAAGCCATTTCCTACTCCCATTTCAAACAAATTTTGGTCCAATTATTTTCCCTTTTTTTAACATAAAGTTAAATGGACTATTCTGCCCATCCCTGACTGAGCTGTACCATGATTTCTCTTGATTATGCTTTTATGCTGTGAATCGTAAGGCTCCGGGGACATAATGGACGTCTGTGGGAGAGTGGCAGCAATTTTTAAAATTCTGCCAGTGCTTGTCAGCTTTCACGGTGGTGCCTGCTGTGCAGGAAGAAAGCACCCCACCAACAGAAAAAAGTCAGCCAACAAACCTGTACTCCCGCCTGCCTGTGGGGCTGGCAAGGGATGGGTTCCTCCGCTGGCCTTGTAGGCCATGCACTCAGCCACCAGTGAGGCCTGTTTCCAACCATGATTCCCCCCCCCCGGGTTCTAGCCATTAACTTTTTGTGGTGTTGAGGGTTTCTTTTTTCTTTTTTTCCTCGTTTCATTTTTCCTAGTTTTATTTGGACCATGGCCTTGGAGAAAAGGCTCCCCTGGCTCCCTGCTTCCTCTCAGTCCTTTACCTCCAGCCGCCTGACTACGTGGAAAAGAGAGCACCTCCCAGCCCTTCTGGGTGGTGAGGTTACTTGTTGTTTTGTTTTGTTGGTGGAGGTGGTGGCCGTCATCCATCCTGGATTTGCAAAAGCCTCCAGAATACTCGGGAGAAGAAAGTCCTTCTTGCTCCCAGCTCCTGTCTTTGGTGGGGTTAGCTCCCCCCCCCCGCCCCCCCGCCCCTTCCCACAGCAGGTATGTGGCGAGTGTGCTGGGCAGTGCCTTTTAATGGGAACAGTCTCTTTGCTCCCCTCCAGCAGTGCCAAGGAGTTAATGAGCCCCACAAGGAAAAAAGCCTTCTTCCTCCCTGCCAACTGGGCAAGCTCAAAATGCTGCCTTGGCTGTCGGGCTTCCTTCCCGCCTGCCCGCCCAGATGCTTTGGGGCAAGCTTTCAAGGCTTGGGCCTTAGGGAGGTGGAGGTCACATGCTCGGTTTGATGGCTCCCTCCCTGGGTTCCCGTTGATTCTCAGTATTACTTTGGGAGTTGCTTAGTGTTACTCTTCCAATTTGTTGTGAGACCCACATCCTCCCACAAGTGCCTGGCAGGGAGGTACCACCTGCATGTTCTGGTGAGGCAGACTTATCTCAAATCAGAACACCGCTCAGCCTCTCCCCCTGACCTCAGATGAGTGAGGTGGAGTGCAAGGCGGCAGATGACGTCCTTAGTGTGACAGAATGTCAGAGTTGCTTACACTCCAGAGAGGTTACCTAATCAGGCCTCAACCTTTGCAGTTGTCGTCAGCATTTCCAGGGAAAGATGGTCTGGCTCTGCCAGAACCTCCTGTGCAGGAAAACTCGATCCTGAGCCAGTTTCCTGAGGATCCCTCTGGTTTGTATAAAATCTCCTGTGAGAAGTAAAGTCTGTTCCTTTCTTTCATTGGTTCTGCTCCTCCCAGTCCCACAAAGACTAAATGCAGCCGCCTTGCTATCTATTATGCCTCCAGGCATTTGAGAGCAGTTACATATTTCTAAGAATTTCTTCTTTAGACCTGTGTTCAGTTCTTCCAAGCATGCCTCATATTTCTTGGTTTCCCAACCCTCGGCCATTTAGTTCCTCTCTTCTGGACATGCTCTGGTTTGTTCATTTCTAGGCTGAGCACCCAGCGTGGGCAAGGGGTGGTCACTGCTGTAACAGGGACCTGTGCCACTTTATAGCGGTATTGGCTTTTCTGGCGGTTTTACCAAAAGCATTTGTTTACTCCAAACTTCGAGTGTTCACCGAAATAACTGCTCAGCATATTTGTCATTTCTGAACCTATGTGCAAAGTACATTTATTCCTAATGAAAGCCTCTTATTGGGATAAGATGTTTTGATTTGAGATATGTCTTTCTCACCAGTCCTTATCTACTCCTGTGGTCTGTTTAGATGTTTTAGATCTGTGCTTTTTGATCCAGTAGACTACCTTGTTATATGAAAATTTAGCTTCGTGTCATATGAAAGTTCAGTTCCAGACGTTCAGTGCCAGTGTGCCAAATGTTGTACTGGGATACAGTGGGGAACAAAACAGGCGCAGTGACTAACCTCAAAGCGTTTATTGGGAAAGACAGCACATGGGAAGTACTGAGAAGTGCCTCACAACCCAGGCTTTCTGGGAAATGTAGTTGTGTGTGGGAGCCTGCCAGGGGAGAGCTTGGGATTGATGTTCCAGGCAGGAGGAGCTGCATATGCAAAGTATGAAAGGTGACAAAAAGCATGGTGCCTGCAGCAGCTTGTCATCAAACACCACTGGTCCTCATCAGTTGCTAATACAAATGTGGCACCTGAGAGGGTGAAGGAAATTACCATCAGAGACCTTCATCTTCTCCCTTTGGGCACATCAAACATTTATGAACTCACCTAATTGCGTTTCTGTCCCAACTACATTTCTCTATCTTGACCATTTGAATTGCACGAGAAAGCTCATTTATATCTTGCTGAATACAGGTCTGCCCTGTCTACATCATTTTCCAAGTGTATCAATCTCACACCCTGTGGAAAAAAAACTCGTTCTGATGACTCATTCTTCATAACCCACAGTGGCTTCGAGTGAGCACCTTTTTCCTCCCTAAGAGTTCACCAGCTGCCACCCTTATTCTCTGATTTATTTTCCAAGTCACTGGTCAACACAGTAGGTTATTGGCAGAGCTGTACCTAGAACCCCATTGTCTAAACTCCTTGTCCAAAAATCTTTCCTTTCTATCATCCTGTCCTTCTAGAAGCCCATCTTTCAAGAGCAGACACCACCCAGGGTTCTTTCTGAGAACATCTAACTGATTAGTCCCTGGTGAGGAGCCTGCAGAACAGGCAAGCAGTTACCCCAGTGAGAATGTGGAATGAGGTGCCCTACTTCTAGACACCACCCAGGCTGGCTGCCTGGCTTTCATGTCCTCAGAATACCTCTGGAGAACACGGCTTGTATGGTACTTTAAGTGAACAGAACACCCTGCCATTTATTCTCTCCTTCATTCGAGGGCAGGGGGAAGTATTCTTGCTCCCATTGAGCAGATGGGGCTCAAAGAGCGATGTGGCCGAAGTCACCCAACTCGACAAAGTAGCCAAGGCACTGCCGTGTCTCCCCCTCTCCTTCTTACCTCAGTGAGGCCATGGACTCCTTGACCTTTCCCCTCTCCATAATGCCGGCTGGGTAAGAACATCTAAACTAATAAAAGCGTAATATTGAAATTGACCATTTCTTTGGGACACCAAAGCCATGCCCACCAGCCAATCAGAGCGACTGTATGCAAATTAACCCAGCCAACATGGAGGCCGCCACTCACGGACCTGAGTAAACGGCAGCTTCCATTGCAGCAGGAGTAAAACTGAAATTGCAGCCTGCTCGGCTTATCCTGGTTTCAGGCAAAACATATTTGCAACAAAGTATCAATCATAGAATCCTAAGGAGCTGAAGGAAACAGCAGGCCTAGCCTGACTACTAAGGGTAACATTGTCTCATTATAGAAGCCAGAGCTGAAACAGAGAGGAGGTTTCGTTACTAGGCCCCGGCTTAAAGGAACAGTGCAGCAATTATAGAAGATAAACCCCAGAAACCTGCTTCCAGCCAGCCTTGCTGGGACATTGGGTCAATGGGAGCTGTGGGCAGCCTGAAAGCCTGAAAGCACCAATGAGCCTGTCACCCACACTGGCCACACCCCAATGGGGTGAGGGACGTCACTTGGCCAGCCTGCAAACAGCCATCAGCCCCTCACCCAGGCTGGCCAGGTACCCCAGTAGGGACCCAAAACCTGAAGGGACTATGGGCAGCCTGAAAGTCTGAAAATGCCCCTCAGCTCCTCACCCAAGCTGGCCACACCCAAGTGGGGTGAGGAACCCCACTGGGGAGCTTGCCAGCCTGCAAACAGCCTTCAGCCCCTCACCTAGCCTGGCCAGTCATGCCAGCAGGTGGACATCCCCAGCGGGGTCCCAGATTGTGAGAGGGCACAGGCCGGGCTGAGGGACCTCCTGAGTGCACAAATTTTTGTGCACCGGGCCCCTAGTATAAATAAAAGGAAAAGAGAAAGAGAGATTAAGTTCCAACACTAAGTAGGCGAAATAACCTAATGCTAAAGCCATGCAACGGACCTTTACTTCATTTCCCTGATGCTCTGTGCTAAAAAGGAACATGGGCGAGTGGCACCAACAGGCCCTGGGCTTAACCCCACTGTCCTGTAGCAACAAGCCCAGGAGGAGCTATTCTAAGCCTGATGACAGGATTGGAATTCAGGAACATTTCATAGGTGCTTTTCCATGCAGACAGAGGGTATTGTAAAGAGCTCTATAGAAATGGTTTACGATAACAAGCCTCAGGAGAAGGGGCTCCAGAAAACCTGAGCATGCTCACTCCCTGTTCACTGGGGTTTGTCGGGCATGCCACCGCAGCAGGCCTAGCATTACCTTTGGATGGCTCCAGGCTCAGGGACTCTTCCCACTGAGTGGGTTAACCCTTGAGATCCTTTCCATGTGAATGACAAAGGGCACAGCTGGATGTTTTCCTAACGGTTATGACCAAGACCATCACTGTCTTTCCGGGCTGGGACTTGAAGAGACATTGAAGTCTACTGGAGCCTCTGCTAGAGCACAGGAACAAGTGTTATCTCTCCCCGTCCTTGGCGAATTCGACCTTGGGACTTCATAATTAACATGGATTTAATAGAGGCAGGGGAGCTGGATATCTGCCCCAGTAAGCAGGCATCTTCTGTTCGTAGGAGAGTGTGTCCTTTGTATTTAAACAGTTTCTCCAAAAGGCTCTAAATGAGATTTGGGACTTAAACAAGATTTGGTGTGATTTGCTAATTACCCAAGTTACTATTACCTGATTAACACAGGAATCCTAATAGTCCGCTGCAGCGCCTTCCATCCGGTGCCAGGAGGCTTGACGTCTGTCACCTGTTCACTTGGAGGCATTTTAATTAACCCAAATTATGTATGTCTTCTCTGCTTCTTGATTTGGTGCCTGGATTTTATATTTAAAAGTTAATAGCTACCTAAAGGAGATTTGCTGCCAGAATACAAGGAGTGAAAGCCTGACAAATCTGTTGCTGAGCATCAGTTGGAGCCTGTGTTTATTCCAAGGAGTCCGGCTGGGAAACGATACCCTGGATACCAAGGAGGGCTTCATAGTGACCAGCCACACATCACTGCCCTCTTACCCTCCTCTGACAGAGTGGCAAGGTAACTCGAGAAGCTAAATTTCTTTCTCAAGATCACGCATGCCAGGCCTTCAGTCCAGATTTAATTATTACTATTATTATTAATAATCTATTATACATCTAATATAATAAAAGAGAAACATGCAAATGTGACCGTTACCACCAGCCAATCAGAGCGGCTGTATGCAAATTAACCCAGCCAAGATGGAGGCCAACAGCCACGGAACTAAAGCAAATCAAAGGGTTCTGTTGCAACTGCCTGCCTATGCTGGCAGTTGGAAGTGGCACCAGGGCACCAGGAAGTGGGAAAGCAAGG
>PVJC01051918.1:0-11315 GCA_004026665.1 Murina feae
ATGCTGAAAGGTATCCTTTGAGAATGAGGAAGAAGAAAAAGGAAAGTAAAAATTATGAACAACAAATATATATCAACGAGTGAATCTAAGAATCAAGTGAATAAAAAATCTGATGAACAGAATAAACTGGTGAATAGAATAGAATCAGAGGCATAGAAAGGGAGTGGACTGACAATTTTCGGGGGTTAAGGGTGTTGGAAATGCTTGAAGAGAATGGACAATAATTGTACACCTATGGATGAGGACAGTGAAGGGGCAAGGACAGAGGTTGGGGTGGGAAATGGGAGGAGGGGAGCTATGGGGGAAAAAGAGGAACAACTGTAATAATCTGAACAATAAAGATAAATTTAAAAAAAAGAAAAAAAAGAAAAGGAAGGGTAAAACTCATATGCTCTTATCAATAGATTCAAAATAAGCATTTGATAATATACAACATTCATTTATGATTAAAACACTCAATAAAACTGGAATAGAAAGAAAGTACCTCAACATAATAAAGGCCATATGTGATAAACCCTCAGCTAATAAGGTACTCAATGCTGAAAAACTGAAAGCTTTTTCCCTAAGATCAGGTAAAAGACAAGGATGTCCACTGTCACCACTCTTATTCAACATAGTGCTGAATGTCCTAGCCACAACAATAAAGCAAGAGAAAGAAATAAAAGGCATCCAAATAGGGAAAAAGTAAAACTGTCATTTTTTGCAGACATGATGTATATAGAAATCTCTAAAGACTACCAAAAAATGATTAGAAACAATAAACAATTGCAGTCAAGTTGCAGGATACAAAATCAATATGCAAAAATCCATTGCCTTCCTGTATACTAACAATAAAGTGTCAGAAAAAGACAATAAAAGTAATTTCTTTTGCAATTGCAACCAAAACAAACAAACAAAATTCCTAAGAATAAACTTAAGAGTGTGAAAGACCTACATACTAAAAATTACAAAGCATAATTAAGAGATTGAAAAAAATACAACAAATGAGAAAATACCCCTTGTTCATAGATTGAATGAACCAACATAGTTCATCCCATATTTCCCAAAGCAATATACAGATTTAAAGCAACCCCATCAAAATAAAAATGTCAGTTTTTAAAGACATAGAATAAGAAATCATCAGACCACAAAGACAAAATAATCCTGAGAAAAAAAGCAAAGCTGGAGGTTTCATGCTACCTGTCTTCAAATTATACTACAGAGCTACAATAATCAAAACAGCATGGTATTGGTAGAGAAATAGACAAACAGATCAATGGAACAGAATAAAGAGCCCAGCTACAAATCCGCATGTATATGGACAGATAATTTTCAACAAAAGAGCCAGAACACACAATGGAGTAAATAAATGGCATTGGGAAAACTGGAAAGCCACATGTAAATGATTGAAACTGGATTACATTTTGTCCCCATGTACAAAAATTAATTAAAAATGGATAAAAGACATAATATAAGATCTGATACAATAAGTTACATCAAAGAAAATTTAGATACCAAATTTGTGGACCTGGGTTTTAGAGAACATTTTATGAACTTGACCCCAAAGGCAAGAGAAGTAAAGGCAAAATAAACGAATGGGATTATATCAAACTAAAAAGCTACCACACAGCAAAAAAACACACAACACCAACAACAATATAACTGACAACAAAACAAACAGCCAGCCAATCATATAGGATATGATATTTGCAAATAGTAGCTCCAACAAGGTTTTTATTTCTAAAACGTATAAAGAACTAATAAGACTCAACACCAAACAAACCAATCAAAAAGTGAGCAGAGCAGCTATAAAAACACATCTCCCAAGAAGACATACAAACAGCCAATAGATATATTAAAAGATGTTCAACCTCACTGACAATTAGGGAAATGCAAATCAAAACTACAATGAGATACCACCTCACACCTTTTTGAGTAACCTTTTTAAATAAGACAAGTAATAACAAATGTTGGAGAGGTTGTGGAGAAAAGTAAACACTCATTCACTTCTGGTAGGAATGTAACCTGGTACATCCACTATGGAAAGCAGTCTAGTGATTCCTCAAAAAAATGAGAATTGAGCTACCATATGACCCAATGATCTCTCTGATGGGTATATGCCCCAAAAATGCAAAATCGTATTTGTGCAAAGACATATGAACCTCTATGTTAATTGCAGCATTATTCATGGTTGCCAAGACATTAGAAACAACCAAAGTGTCCTGGAATATGGGGACTGGATAAAGAAGATGTGGTACACATACACAATGGAATACTACTCAGCAATAAGAAAGAACAAAATAGTATCATTTGCAACAACATGGATGGACCTTGAGAATATTGTGCTAAGTGAAATGTCAGCCATGAAAAGCTAAGACCCATATGATTTCACTCATGTGTGGGATATAAAACTGAAACTTTTGAACAGAAATAGCAGTGTGGTGGTTGCCAGAGGGAAGGTGTTGGGTGGGAGGAGGGTGTCCTAATATCTGGAGACAGGAGAAAACTTGATTTTTAGTAATGGGTACAAGGTGCAATATACAGATCTTGTAACAATAGAAACCCACACCTGATACTTATATGTTCATGTTGATCAATATCATCCCAATAAATTTAATAAAAAATGAAAATAAAATTATATAACATTCTATTAATTTTCTATTACTGTGGGTCTGTGAGCTTTTAAAACAATGTAGATTTGCCCAGAACATTAGATTTACATATACCACAAAATTTTATATATCTTTCATTAATATATCAATTTTAGGTACTTAAATGGTATGGTCAGATTAAATTTTGGATTTCTATAATAAGAACCTTAGATAATAACTTTAATGCATGTTTTAAAAAATCTTTATTGTTGAAAATATTACATATGTCTCCTTTTTCACCTATTAACCTCTCTCTTCCCACTCCCATCCGTCAGCACAAGCCCTCATGCCCCTGCTATCTGGGTCCATTGGTTAGACTTATATGCATGCATACAAGTCCTTTGGTTGATCTTACCCCTTCCCTCCCAACCTCCTTGCCCTCCATCTGAGGTTTTATGGTCTGTTCCATGCTTCTCTGTCTCTAGATCTGTTTTTGTTCATCAATTTATGTTGTTCGTTATATTCAACAAATGAATGAGATCATGTGATATTTATCTTTCTCTGACTGGCTTATTTTGCTTAGCATAATGCACTCCATGTCCATCCATGTTGTTGCAAATGGTAAGAGTTATTCCTTTTTTACAGCAGTGTAGTATTCCATTGTGTAGGTGTAGTACTGTTTTTCAACCCACTCATCTGCTGATGGGCACTTAGGCTGTTTCCAAATATTAGCTATGGTGAATTGTGCTGCTGTGAACATAGGGATGCATATATCCTTTCTGATCATTTTTTCTAGTTTCTTGGGAAATGTTCCTAGTAGTGGGATCACTGGGCCAAATGGGAGTTCCATTTTTAATTTTTTGAGGAAACTCCATACTGTTCCCCACAGTGACTATACCAATTTGCATTCCCACCAGCAGTGCACATGGGTTCTTTTTTCTCTGCATCCTCTCCAGCACTTGTCCTTTGTTGATTTGTTGATGATAGCCATTCTGACAGGTGTGAGATGGTATCTTATTGTCATTTTGATTTGTATCTCTCAGATGATTAGTGACTTTGAGCATGTTTTCTGTCTCTTGCCCTTCTGTATGTCCATTTTCAAAAAGTGTCTATTTAGGTCTTTTGCCCATTTTTTGATTGAATTGTTTATCCTCTTTTTTTTAACTTGTATGAGTTCCCTATAAATTTTGGAGGTTAAACCCTTATCAGGGGATAACATTGGCAAATATGTTCTCCCACGCAGTGGGCTCTCTTGTTGTTTTGTTGATGGTTTCTTTTGCTCTGCAGAAGCTTTAATGCACAGTTTACATGAAACAAAATATTTAGGTGAAATAAATATTGAAAATAGTCTAATTATTAATGTTGAAATATTTTACTATTGTTAGTTATTTCTCCAGGTTAACATTGCAATATATTCTGTATGATTATTTTATCAGCAAAAATTGAAGACAATATTTGATATCCAAAACCCAACATAATTATTCTTTATAAATGCAATGATGTGGCATCACTAATGTGTTTCCTGGTGTAACTTGACTCTGTACATTATTTCTCAAATATTTTAGAATTTAATTAACAGGTGTCTGAAGCTTCTTGAAATTTCACTGTGATTCTTCTCTGTTATATTCTGGTTTCCCTTATAAAGTATAATGATTTTTAATGTGTTACTATGTTTTTGTGTTATTCTGTTGCTTCTAGAAATTATATAAAAGAGAAGTTCAACCTCCTTTCAAACCTGCTTCTGGAAAACCAGATGATACTTTTTGTTTTGATCCTGAATTTACTGCAAAAACACCCAAAGGTAATGCATATTCATATGTAAGATCAGGGCTTTTATTCAATTAGATGCTTTAAAAGTAAAGTTGCTTCTTAAGTAAAAACTAAATGAATTATATGTTTTCAAAGGGTTGGTTTGTCTCATGAAAATGTGGATTCTACATACAGCTTTGCTCAGGCACCTTTCAAGTACATCCTTTAAATGGGAAATATTTATCAGAGAAGAAGGGGCTAGAATGAAGGATAAAAAATTTCTTTGTTTTGTTTTAAAAGTCTTTTTTCATGATAATGTATTAGCAGATTAGGGATAGGAGATAAGACATGAGATATATCACTCTGACTCTTACAGTTTAGAATTTAATGAGGTTTACTTTTGATGGAATCTGTTTTATACACTAAATCAACAAATGTTTAATGCCTAAAAATGTCCTCACCAGTGAGAAAGCAGCAGTGAACGAACTGATAAAAATTATAATCCACATGCAGTTTGCATAGTAGTGTGGGGAGACATAATATACAATAAATAAAATAGTATGTCTGATGGTAACATTTAATGTTTTTTGTGATTTTTTATTTATATTCAAAGAAATTCTGACACTTATTATATTACAGAAATCTGTATAATTCTAATTCAGTATAATTATTTGGATGTTAGATTCTCCTGGTTTGCCAGCCAGTGCTAATGCTCATCAGCTCTTCAAAGGATTCAGCTTTGTTTCAACTTCTATTGCAGAAGAATATAAAATCACTCCTATCACAAGTGCAGATGTATTACCAATTGTTCAGGTAAATTCCACTTAGATTATTTAGTTTAGGGATAATTATTTCCTTCAGTTATTTGTAGTTAATTTATAATAATTTTAACTTCATTTATTTGTGTCTACTAATGAATTAAAGATGTTTCCCTATGTTTTTAAATAAAGCAGACAATAGTAATATTTAATTATATTTATGTAATCTCTTTTGGCAAGAAAATGTAATGGTGGTATGTAAGCTAGTTTATTTATTGTGTTGTCTTCGCGTATCTAGAAAATCTACAATTTAGGATCAGTTCAGATCTGGTTAAGCCATTTATATATACTGATAAAAATTCTATAATGGATTATTCATGATTTTTTTAAAGATTTTGGATGAACAGAGGTTGGTGCAAACGTATGCTTACAGTTGTGAGTATGAAAAACATAGAGTTTATGCTTGTATTACTATTTATTTACTAGTGTCCCAGTGAACAAAATTTGTGCACATTAAAAGGGGATTAATTAGAGGAAATATTTTAATGTTGCTATTTGCCCTTTCTCTATAATAGAAGAATCAGAGATGAAAGAAAATTAGTAAAATGTATATGAAAATCTTCCTCCTGTCAGAGTCTGGGGTGCACCGTGGAACCCAGAGTCAAGTCCCCACCCACCACCTGCATGCCCTTCAAAAACACAGAAGACCCAGAACCGGCCGGCCCCACCCCCATCAAAGCCCTCCAGGCAAGGGGCACAGTCCCAGGTCCCTGGTCTGGCACCAAGGTGGGGGGTGCAGCCTCAGGCCCCCGACCAGGCATCAAGTGGGGGCCACAGTCTTAGGTCCCCCATCAAGTCCTACTGGGCAGGGAGCACAGCCTCAGTTTCCTCTGGCCCAGTACTGGGGTGAGGGGTGTGGCCTGAGGTCCCCATCAAGTCCTGCTGGGTGGAGGCTGTGTCCTAAGGTCCATTGCCCCAGCCAGGCGCCATGGAGCCTCAGGTCCCTGCTGTTCGGTCGTGATATTATGACGTTCTGGCTAATTTGCATATTCCTCTATTACGTAGATAGATTATTGTACTAGAGGCCCAATGCACAAAATTTGTGAAAGGGTAGGCCCTCAGAGCTCCAGCTTCCTCACAGCCTCCTGGCCCCAGCTGCCTCCCACCTTCCTCCTGCCTTCCCTGCCCCAGGTGCCTCTGTCCAGAAGGTCATCTGGACGATCATTCTGCTGTTCAGTCATTCAGTCAATTTGCATATTATGCTTTTATTATTATAGATTATTTTTCCATACAAACAACTATAAACCTACTTTTGCCCCAACCTGTATAAATTTTGAAGAGAATATAAAAATGTGAAAATATTTCATTATTCGCAGTATATTTTTTTCAAAAAACAGATAAATGGAAATGCTGCACAATTTGGTGAGGTATATGAGTTGAAAGAAGATATTGGTGTTGGCTCCTATTCTGTTTGCAAGCGATGCATACATACAGTTACCAACATGGAATTTGCAGTGAAGGTATTGTCCCTGAACCTACCTTTTTTTGGGGTTATGTACATACCTTAACTAGTACAGATTGCAAAGAAAAAAATGAGAAAAACCTCTAAAGACTTAATATTTTCTTTTTTAATCTCTTTCCAAGACTTTATTTTGGAGAAACATTGTATTCCATGAATGTCTTGCTTTTGAATAGTTTTAAGGTACTATGTTAACATTGAGTAATTGTAACAATTACTGTTACATTTGGATCACATTATGAGCTAATGTAGTTTTAATTACATGGAATATAATGTTAAAGAAAATGGTCATTTTATTATTGTTGCAGTTACAGGACATTTTTAACTGTTAAAGTATAATATGGTGTAAGCATCATTCTTGAGTTTTAAGCATTTGCTCAAAACTATAACCTAATTGAAAATATACCATTAATTTTTATTTTTTTATTTTTTTAAATCTTTATGTTCAGATTATTACAGTTGTTCCTCTTTTCTCCCCCCATAGCTCCCTCTTCCCAATTCCCACCCCACCCACTGTCCTCCTCCATAGGTGTACAATTATTGTCCAGTCTCTTCCCGCACCCCCAACACCCTTTTCCTCCCGAAAATTGTCAGTCCACTCCCTTTCTATGCCTTTGATTCTATTCTATTCACCAGTTTGTTCTGTTCATCAGATTTTTTATTCACTTGATTTTTAGGTTCACTTGTTGATAGATATGTATTTATTGTTCATAATTTTTATCTTTACTTTTTCTTCTTCCTCTTCTCAAAGGATACCTTTCAGCATTTCATATAATACTGGTTGGGTGGTGATGAACTCCTTTAGCTTTCTGTGCTGGAGACACCCTTATGGGGCAAGAGTTGTTTCAGTGGGGCTTTGGTGCTCATGGAGTCTGCCCCGAGAATGTCCTTTATGAATCTGAGGAGTTGTATTTAGGATGGTACCTCTCTGACCACTGGGTACACTAGCTCTTGTATCTCCACGGAGTTGCAAAAGCCTCTGCGTACTGCTTGGGTGGGGTGGGCTCTTGGGGAGTCTACAGGGTGGAGCAACCAGCTATGGCTGCTTCTCAGCCCTTCCCTAAGAGGCACCAGGTCTCAAGCTGCTCTGGAATTCCTCCCAGTGCCAGACGGTGCCAGACAGTCCAGCTCCTCCCTGTATGGTTCTGAGTCCCCAGAAACTCACCTGGAACTGGAGTTCAGAGCCATCAGGAGCTTGTGCCTCCCTCCAGTATGAAATGCTGCCAGCCCTTTCTGCGAGCCCCTTTGCCACACGGGCCTCTGTACCACTACACTTTATTTCCGCACCTCCTCTGAGTCTCAGTTTCTTTCTAGCTGTAGAATTTTCACTCAGCCAGCCTTCCTGTGGATCTGGGTGGTGTCCGTTTTTTCTTTTCATTGTGGTTTTGAAATGGTTGTGGGAGACAGCAATTCTGGTGTTTACCTATGCCCCCATCTTGGTTTCCTCCTATACCATTGACTTTTAGACAAAGAACATTATTTCTTTTCCTCTGAGATTTGTCTTGTTTTATTTTTTAGGTTATTGACAAAAGTAAGAGAGATCCCTCAGAAGAAATTGAAATTTTGATGCGCTATGGACAACACCCAAACATTATCACTTTAAAAGATGTAGGTATTTAAAATCTAAGCTAATTCAAAATCTAAGCTAATGAAGTTATGACTTGGCACTTTATTTTCTTTCTTTTTTTAATTTGTATTTTTTATTTATTTTATTGTCTAAAATTTTACATATGAAAAGAAGAGATATGTAAAACTTCATTTTTTGAAGTTTTTCATGTCTATGGTATATTTGCTGTCATGCAACACAATCTCAAGATTCTTAGATTTGCTACTTCAATTATTCCCCCCCCCCAATTATTCTGTATTCTTATCCTTTGTATAAAACATCAGAAAGGAACTATGACTGTTGGTAAATAAAAATGTCCTGCCCTAGCTGGTATGGCCCAGTGGATAGAGCATCAACCTGCATACTGAATGGTCTCAGGTTCAATTCCGATCAAGAGCACATGCTTGGGTTGTGGGCTTGATTCTCAGTAGGGGGGTGAAGCAGGCAATCAATCAGGATTCTCTCTTATCATTGATGTTTCTATCTCTCCCTCTCCCTTCCTCTCTGAAATCAATAAAAATGTAAACAAACAAATAAAGAATATCCTGATTACTTGAATATATTCTGGCTAGTTAAGTAGTTAACATTACAACCAGCAACATTTATTATTCTGTGATACTATAAATACAGACATTGGGAATCTGTCAAATTCTACATTTTTTTCCTTAACTCTAGAAAAATGGGTTGTTGCACTTGGATTATTTTTTAAGTGAAATTGTATTACTCTATAGTTTTGTAAAATGAACATATGTCCTATTAATAGATGTTACTGAGTTTAAGCTCCCTGGCCAGTGCACAAAGCCTTTAGGGTTGCAGCTGACACAGCACAAATATACCGTGGCTTGGGTCCCTAATTCACCACAATCTCTAGAGACATGGGTCCTTGCAGCCTGTTTAATGCCAGAGCTCAAGCTGCAGGCAGTTCTGCAGCAGTGAAATAGGACATCTGGAATGTATGAACTCTTTCCAACCAACTTAGCTAATTTTCTGCATTTGGACAATGTTCCTCATTAATATCTCTATGTGTAATTATCACATCATTTCACTCTGGTGTCAGGGACTTAGCTCTGAAATCTATATAGAAAAACACCTAGATCCAATGGTTTTGAGACTCTGCCTGGTGGAGGAAGGTGAGGCCAGTGTGTCCTTCTCCACCATGTCCCTGCCATTGGCTATTGACAGTATGGACTAGATCCCAATGATGAAGGCTAAAGCCACCTATGTCTCATGAATTTTCTAATCACAAAATAGACCCAGGAGACCATTTAACATTTTGAGCAACAAGCAGGGTAGAGAGAGATGCTGGCTACATACTCCATAATCGCCTTATCACCTAGGAGATCAAGTACCTTCAAGTTGCAGAAGCACTCCACAAACTAAAACTACAGAGTGGAGAGATAATGAGAGAAGAGAAGCAGCCAGCCTCAGCCCAGTCCACCCTCAGCAGCAACCCTCACTCTTCCACTGAGCAGTAGCCTGGAGGTTTGCTCTCTTCAGGCTCTTCCATAGTTTTATCTGGCCCAAACTCTAGCACCATGGGTTCTGGAAGTGGGGAAAAAGACAGAAACTAGACAGATAAATTGAGCTTGTTTGGACCAAGGTCCCTCCAGAAGTCTAATTTGGGAGGTTTTGGCACCCAGCCCTACAGAGGAACCAAGAAACCTTCTCCAATGCTACTTATCCATGTGCAGGCCACCCTAATGGTCAAAGATCCAATAGCCTTAAAGCTGCCCAAGATGGATATCCCACTCATGGAAAGGAAGAAACATCCACCATGGATCTATAATCTTAAATCCAGTGAATAGAATATGCTCACATCCAACATCTTCTATGGCTTTCTCTTCCAGTGACTCTGGATAGAGGATGGCTTGCCCCCACTTCCCTATTACCTTGGTCTGACATAGAAAATGTTTGTTTTTGTTTTGTTTTGTTTTTTGGTTGTTGTTGTTTTGCTTTTCTTAAAACACACACACACACACACACACACGCACACACACAAAACACCTTTTAAACTGGGCCTATAACTGGAGGTATCATTGTTTTTTTGAGAAACTTGCCCTTGTGCAAAGCTTGCCCATGTGTGGGAGAAGCCATTGCATATTGCTTCAATTTAAAGTTAGACTAAATAATCTTAGCAGTGATGTATGGATAACTCATCAGTTTTTTTTTCATCATATAGCCTAGACAAGACCTTGATCATTGCTTATGTGGTAGGTAACATTTGTGTTGTTCCCAAACCAAGGTTTCTTGATGGATAAGTCATGGTGTAGAGGTACTCACTGACTAGTCTCTGGTCCTCTCTACCGCTGGTGCTTTGGGCTCCAGCCTTGTCAGTGAGTAAACCTACATCTGTTTGAGATATTGGCACAAAGAAAAGCCAGACTTGGCATGGACCCATCTCCTGTGTGGAGACTAGTAGAGGCAGTTCTTACTGCCATGCCTCCAGGGCATTCTGCTGGGCATTGCTTCTCTTTCAAGGGTAAACAAACACAAGTGTTGCATATTCTTTGTTGCACTTTACAGTAAGATTAAATTCATTGCATTTTGGTGAAAAACCATTTAAGGGAAAATATTTAGCCCACTGTTTGGTATATATAAATAGATATCAAGTTTTTTAAAAGTAAAGATGGTGGTAACTATATGTACATGATATTCTGAATGTTTGTATGAAACAAGCATCACCAGAGCCTGATTTTTTTCTTAGATGTAGAAAGATGAAATTATTTTTCTGGCAATAATTTTTCCCAAAGAGACTCATCTAATCTAATAATCTAATCTAATAAAAGAGTAATATGCCAATTAACCATCACTCCGAGACACCTAAGCCATGCCCACCAGCCAAGCCATGCCCACCAGCCAATCAGAGCAGCTGTATGCAAATTAACCCAGCCAAGATGGCAGCCAGCAGCCACGGAGCTAGAGCAAACAGAAGGCTTCTGTGGCAACAGCGATGGAATTGAAACTGCTTGACTAGGCCGCCTGGGCCTCTGCTCAAGGAAACAATGTTTCAATTATAGAAACCATGGAGCTGAAGCAAACAGGAGGCTTCATTGCCTGACTAGGCCTATGCTCAAGGCAACAAAGTTTCAATTATAGAAGATAAATAAACCCCA
>PVJC01051919.1:0-11317 GCA_004026665.1 Murina feae
TCTTTTTTGAGCTGTGGCCAGGGCTGGGTGCTGCCTGCCTCCCAAGCTTGCCTACTGCCCATCTTTCTCCAGCCACCAGAAAGCAGGGAAAACCCCGCCTCATGGTCAGGCCAGCCTTTTCCTGTTCCCTGATCCCCAGAAGGGACCTGGGAAGCCACCAAGCAGGCCGCCAACTCTTTCCCACTCACCCGTCCCCTGCTGCCTTTCTTTCCCACTTCCCGGTGTCGCCAAGGGGTCTGGGGAGCTGCCAAGCAGGACCCCGGCCCCTGCAGCCTTGCTTTCCCACTCCCCAGTGCCCACAAAGTGCCTGGGAAGCCCACCAAGCAGGCCTCTTTCCCGCTCCCCAGCCCGCCACCTTGCTTTCCCACTTCCTGGTGCCCTGGTGCCCTGGTGCCACTTCCAACTGCCAGCATAGGCAGGCAGTTGCTACAGAACCCTTTGATTTGCTCTAGTTCCGTGGCTGTTGGCCTCCATCTTGGCTGGGTTAATTTGCATACAGCCGCTCTGATTGGCTGTTGGCCTGCATCTTGGCTGGGTTAATTTGCATACAGCTGCTCTGATTGGCTGGTGGTAACGGTCACATTTGCATGTTTCTCTTTTATTATAGAAGATAGAACTATTAATAGTTTTTGAGCTTCTAGTCAATAAAACAATGGAAATACATAAATCAAAAAGAAAGAGACAAAATTATCATGATTTATTCAGGTATTATCTATTTAGAAAATCCAGGAAGTCCTACAGAATTAATAAAATAATTCAAAAAGATAGAACATATAAAACTACCTTCAAAAACAAATTTCTACAAGTTAGTATTATACAAATAAATTTAAAAAATCTAACTTGACAATAAAAATAATTTGATGCTTAAGAGTATATAAAACAAACACTTTGTGAAAATTGCTGCTTAGAAAATTTCAAAACTGCATTGAAAAACATAATAAGTTACTTTTAAAAAAGAGAGCTGGACTGTGCTCACCAATAAGAAGCTTTAATATGGTAAAGATGGAAATCTTCCCCCAAATAAATCTAAAACCTCGATGTGATTTCAATAAAACCCCAACATGGTTTTCCATAAAACTTATATCTAATCTAGTAAAAGAGTAATATGCAAATTGACTCTCACTCCTTTACACCTAAGCCATGCCCACCAGCCAATCAGAGTGACTGTATGCAAATTAACCCAGCCAAGATTGTGGCTGGCAGCCACGGAGCTAGAGCAAACAGGAGGCTTCTGTTGCACCAGTGATGGAGGAAATTGCCTGCCTAGGCCATTCAAGATGACAAAGTTTCAATTATAGAAGCCACAGAGCTGAAACAAACAGGAGGCTTCCTTGCCTGCCTAGGCCTCTGCTCAAGGCAACAAAGTTTCAATTATAGAAGATAAATAAACCCCAGAAACCTGATTGCTGCCAGCCTTGCTGGATGTTGGGTCAATGGGAGCTGTGGGCAGCCTGAAAACAGCCCTCAGCCCCTCACTCAGCCTGGCCAGGCATGCCAGCAGGTGGACATCCCCCGAGGGATCCCAGACTGTGAGAGGGCACAGGCCGGGCTGAGGACCCACCCCCCAAGTACACAAATTTTTGTGCACCAGGCCCCTAGTATATATATAAAAGCCTAATATGCAAATTGTCACCTTGGGAATTTGATTGCTCACTATGACATGTGCTGACCATCTGGGGTTGACACGGAATGAAGGAAGGCCCCAGCTGGCAGGTGTAAGGTCCTGATTAGTCCTGATCACTGGCCAGGTCTAGGAACCCTACCCGTGTATGTATTTTGTGCACCGGGCCTCTAGTAAAGTTATAAAATTCATGTGGTAGAATAAAAGTCCAAAAATATCCAATGCAAAAAAGATTAATAAGACAGGAAGGTTTATTCTATCAGATATCAGAGTTTATTATAAAGCTAAAGAAGTAAAACAGTAGCTTTGGCTGAGCCATGGATAAAAGATCAGTTGAATGGGTAGATAGAAATTCTAAAGACATGTGGCCACTTATCTAATAGAGCTAGTATTACTCATCAGAGAGGAGAGAATTAAATACTGAATAAAAGGTAGTTGGGCTTTCTACAGAAAGGAAATTAGATCTCCATCTTAAGTGAAAAACAAAAAGAAATTTCATGATTATTGAAAACAAAAATTGTAACAACCAAAAGAAAATATAGGGAGTATTTTTATGATATTCTGTTAAGGAAAATCTTTTTAAAAAAATATTTTATTGATTTTTTTACAGAGAGGAAGGGAGAAGGATAGAGAGCTAGAAACATTGATGAGAGAGAAACATCGATCAGCTGCCTCCTGCACACCCCCCACTGAGTGTGTGCCTGCAACCAGGGTACATGCCCTTGACCAGAATCGAACCTAGGACCCTTGAGTCCTCAGGCCGATCCTCTATCCACTGAGTCAAACCAGTTAGGGCTAAGAAAAACCTTTTAAAGCATCATACAAAAAAGCACAATTATAGAGGAAAAGACGGATCACTTTGACTATGTCAAAATGTAAGCTTCTGAATGGCAAGTGAAATAATAGTAATGCTAAACAACAAACAGCAGACTAGGTCAATATATGTGTAACATATAGAACAGGGAAAGGATTATTATCCAAAAGGTATTTTTAAAAAATGAAAGAAAAAAAAAATCACCCAATAATGATCAATTCGTAGTAAAGGGAACTAAATGACTAATGAATATAGGAGATGATGCTCATGTTCACCAGTGATCAGGGAAATGAAAAATAAAATACCAATGAGACTTAATTTCACCCTCATAAGTTTGGAAAAAAATTTAAAAGTCTCCTAATACTGAGAATGCAGGGAAATAAATTTAACCATTGCTGCTGGGGTATGAACTGGTGCAGTCATATTAGAAGTTCCAGACCCTACAAACCAGCAAATCTACCTTGAGGTATATACTTTAGAGCATCTCTTGTACACGAGTACAAGAAGGGAATGGATGAAATACACTATACTCATACAATAGGATATTTATAGCCACACTGTCAATAGTCATATGAGAGACCATGGCAGTTAACAGAAATGAGCTGGCTAGGTCTACGTAGATTTTACATGAATGGTTTTCAAAAATAACATTGAGTGTAAAAAAAAATCAAGTTACAGAATGATGTGTATATAATCCCATTCATGGAAAAGTTTAAAATACACACAGTACCATATTATTCCTGGTTGCCTAAGTGTGCATATACACACATCTACAAGGAAAAGATGGAGATGAAACCTTACACACTAAACAAGACCATTGCATCTATGAGGCAGGGAGTGTTACGAGACTGTAGATAGGGATGCTGAACAAAGGGAATAGAATTTTAATTTTATTCACATTTAAAAATAAATATTACAAAAAGTATAACAACTGTTAATTCTGGGTTGAGCTGTCAGAGCCATCCCTGCTCTCAAGGGCTATGCTGCCTGCTGGCAGGACATTGCCCAAAAGACAGGCCAGTTCAATGTGAAGCAGAAATATTTTTATTTGTATTTTATTTTAGTAAGAACAGTTAACATGAGATCTACCCTCCCAATTTAAATGCAAAATACATTTTTTTTTTTTTTACTATAAGCACAATGTTGTACAGCAGGTCTCTAGAGTTTATTTACTTGCTTCATTGAAAATGTGCGCCTGTTGATTACTAACCTCCCATTTCCTCTCCCTGCCCCAGCTCCAGCAATCATGGTTCCATTTTTTAAAATCTATAAACATGATAATTTTAGATAACTCATGTGAATGGAATCATGCAGTATTTATCTTTTTGGTGACTGGCTTATTTTAATTAGCACAGTCTCTTCAAGGTTCATCCATGCTGTCTCATATTGCAGAATTTCCTTTTCTTAAACACTGTAATACATACAATGGAAAAAATACTTTCCACTGTATGTATTACATTTTCTTTATCTATTTACCTGCTGATAAATATTTAGATTGTTTCCACATCACAGCTGCTGTGAGTAGGGCTGTGATGACCATGGGAGTGCTAGTACCCCTTCCAGATCCTGATTCCAATTCTTTTGGATAAGTATCCACAAAGTGGGACTATTGGATAATATGGCAGTTCTATTTTTAATTTCCTGAGGAACCTCCATAATGTTTTTCCTAGCAGTGCATCATTTGTGTGCAAGGGCAATTTCTCCACATCTCACCAACACTTGTCGTTCATTGATTTATTGATGATAGTCATTCTGACATTCTGACAGGCATGAGGTGCTATTTCATTATGGTTTTGATTTGCATTGCCCTGATGATTAGTGACATTGAGCATTTTTTCTCATGCATGTGGCCACCTGTATGCCTTCTTTGGATAAATGTCTATTCAAGTCCTTAGCCCATTTTTTTAATTGGCTTATAAGTTTTTTGTTGTTGTTTTGATTTGTTTTTTACTCTTGAGTTGTAGGATTTCCTTACATATTTTGGAGATCATCCCCTTATCAGATTTGTATGGTTTTAAACGAGATGTATGAGTCACAGACATGTTCTCCCATCCACAGGTTGCCTTTTCTTCTCTGTTGATTGTTTCCTTTGCTGTACAGAACCTTCAGTTGGATGTGGTCCCACTTGTTTTTGTTGCTTGTACTTTTGGTGTCATATCTGTGAAATCCTTGCCAAAACCAATGGCAGAAAGCTTTCCCTCTATGTTTCCTTCTAGGAGTTTACAGTTCCAGGTCTTACATTAAGTTTTTAATCCATTTTGAGTTGATTGCTGTGTGTGATGTAAGATGAGTCAGAATATAAAACAGGTTGGCTTTAGTCTCAGGGAGCACAGAGTCTAACTCAGTGGAGGCTTCCACCCAGAAGTGAAGACCAGGCTGAGATTTACAAGGAGAGTGTGATTGCTATCAGTTCAAAAAATGGTAGTTGAACACAATGTTATAGGATCTCACACAGGTTCTGTGAGGGATAGTGATGAAGAGCAATCTTGTCCCACAACACTTTCTGTGATCATGGGAAAGTTCTGTTCAGTACCATGAGCCACATGTGCATTATGCTTTAAAATGTGACTTCTGTGATGAAGAAACAGAATTTTGAATTTTATTTCATTTGACCTAATTTAAATTTAAAAAGCTCTGTGTGGCTAATGGCAACCATATTGGATAGCACAATTCTAAGACATCACTGTCTACTAGGACAGATGGCAGATTATACTCTCAGTGATTATATGATATGGAAATTATAAGTAATCATGATTGTTCATTCAATGAACATTTTTTGCAGACCTAATAAGTGCTGACACCACAATATGAAAATGAGCAAGCTTTGGGCCCTGTCACAAAGACACCCCAATCTAGTGGGGCTCTACCAACGGCCACGTCAGATGCCCCTTTGAGAATGTTTTTGTAACATGTAGAACACCCAGATGTGAATCCGCTCATGGAAACCAAGGTCTTTAAGGACATGGGGCTGGTTTGGCCCCTTGAGTGTCAAAATCTTGGCTGCAACTGTTAGTGGAGATCACCTTGTCCAGGCGTACAATGAACACAAGTTTGCCAACACTGGAGATGATTCTTTAACGTGAACCATGTGAAGACCACAGAGGAATGTGATGGCGATGCAGCCATGCCCCAGGGTGAGAACCACACCCAGTTTACACATCACTCTATACATTCATTGGGGGCAATTATCAGACACAGGAGGGATTCTGACTCCATTGCCTCCCAAGTGAGAACTGGTGAGCGTGCCTAAGCAGCACGGCTGAGTGTTCACGACTGGCCTTGATTGAGCTCTCTATCTTCTGCGTCTCTCTTTGTTCTTATCAGAACACGAGCAGTACAGTCTGTGCTGGAACACTGCCTTCCTCCTTTAGGGCTTTTGGTTACCCAGACCTTTCTGCTCGCTGCACCTACTCAGAGCATTCTTTTTCTCGGCTATTTCTAGGGTAGGGATTGTAAGATGCCGCATGGCTGTGCCTCCGCACGGGGCCTCGCGCCTGTCCCTGCATGCTCTGTACCTCTGCATTCTTTCTGTGGGAGGACCCTTCCTCTGAAAGTTGTGGTCACTGGAGAGAGTTTTAGCCTCATCTGACAGGGGCAGTCATTCCTGGCTGGAAACAGACCCTGGCTTAGGCAGCCCCTGGCACCACTTGTGGGCCATCATTAAACACACCCGTCTGCTCCCTGCGAACTGGAGGGCCTCGCTGCTGAATCATGAACAAGGTGATGCGGAGGGTGCACATCCTGGCCGCCGAGGACAGTGCTTTGCCCGGGGCAGTGGACAGCTGCCGGATACAGCCTCTTCCTCTCTGTGCAGGTCAATGGCTGCAAGCTCTGCTGCAGCGTGTGTCCTTCCCACTTGGCCACAGATTCCTCCTCCTCTGAGTGGTTAGAAATAGAGATGAGGGAAGAAAGAGACAGAGGGAGGGAGGGAGGGAGAGAAGAGAGAAAAGAGATATACAAAGAGATATATAGAGAAGAGATAGGAGAGAGAGAGAGAGAGAGAGAGAGAGAGAGAGAGAGAGAGAGAGAGACTAATTGGACCTATGGCAGCATGTGGCTACAACTATAAAACATAAATGGACAGCAGATAGACTTGGTCCACAGGGAGAGACAGTGATAGAAGCAAATGCACACAGGGACCGCTCTGCTCTCCCCGTGGCATGCCACAACCCAATTCCCGTCCTTCCTCAAGCCTGCTGCACTCTACCCTGGTCCGCAGATATCTCTATTTCTTCTAAACAAATTTCCCTATGTGTGCTTAGGTGAATGGGAGCAAGTGTCAGCAGAATTTGAAGGTGGCCTCCCTGACTCCAATTTCTGGCATCCATTGTTAGTGTAATCTTCGCCTCTTGAGTTGTGGGCGGGAACTGTATCTTCCTTCTGCCCATAGAATATGGTAAAATGAAGGAAGTTTGCAGTCCCCAATCAGTTGATTTAAAGTTCATCAAATAAGAGATTCTCCTGGCCTGGTCCCACCTACTCAGGTGAGCCCTTGAAAAGGATGGAGAGGTAAGAAGCTCATTCTTTGCTGCTGGCCTTGAAGAAACAACATGTGGGAATTCTGCAGCTGCAGAGAGCTGAATTCTGCAATCACCACGTGACCTTGGAAGAGGACCCCAAGCCTCAGCTGAGCCAGGTCTGGCTGACATGTTGGTTACAGCCTTGTGAGGCCCTGAGCAGAGGACTCGGTTACACTAGGCCTGAACTTCTGATGCACCAAAACTTTGACATTACCAGTTGGTAGGTTTGTGGCAATTTGTTCCATAGAAAAACGGAAAACTAATACAGAAGGCAAATGAGGGGAGAGATCAACCAAAGGACTTGTATGCATGCATATAAGCATAACCAGTGGACACAGACACTAGAGGGGGGAGGGCATGAGCTGAGGGGAGGGGGTTAGGACACATATACCTTAATCAATAAAGAAAATAAAAAATAAAAAAGAAGGCAAATCAGTGGCTGTGCTGTTACTTCTCATTCAAGTCCCCTTCTTCCCACCTTTCTCCATTGAACAGCAACCAGCACTGACCTGTAAAGACACCGATTGATTGTCTAGATGGACCCTCAGCGGTCACTTAGCTGTATTCCCACTTCAGCCTTTTACCTCAATGAACTCTTATGAAAACCATTGCTCAGTTCTGCTTGTCATGGAATTGGTGGCTCGTCATAAAGAACGTCTCAGCTGCTGGCAGCAGTGAGGAGAAAGGTGGGAAGCAGAATTTTTAGGACTGCCTGGTCCCAAGGATTAAAACCGTGGGAATTAGACTGGCCCTGACACACAACGTCAGCACAAGGCTTCCTGATGGGACTCTCCTCATCTCTTCGTAGACATAAGGCTTCCCGGGTAAACCAGACGGATGCTCTGCTCTGGCAGGAAGAACCCTGGCTCACTGCCCTGCCTCTTTATCCAGCTCACTCTCCCACTGGCCAGAGTTCACGTGTTACAGGCCCAGCAGGCACCTGGCCATTCAGAACTTTTCTGGAAAACATGAGAGCTAAGGGGCTTGAGGTTTGGGTATTGGGTCTGTTGAATCCTCTAATAACAAATCCTCCTGTAAGAGAATGACAATATGCCATTTGGTTCTATCCACAGGCCTGGAAGCAATGCAGTTGTCATCAACCCAGTTTTATAGTTGAGGAAATCAAGGCCAGAGAAGTTAAATGACCTGCTCAAGGTCACACAGCAGAGTAGAGAACCAGGTCTGGAAGCCAGGTCCTTCCATAAAGACATACCCAGGTCACCCAGGCAGCAGACCCTGTGCTGTGCTCAGGGGATGTGGCAATGACCAGGGCATGGCCTCCAACGAACAGCTACGGAAATCATTAGTTAACATATGGTCATGGAGAAGCAGTGCAAGGTTCCCTGAGAGTTTCTTTGAGGGATCTCTAACCTAGTTTGGGTTGTTGAAAACAACTCTCCCGAGGGAATAACATTTAAGCTAAGATCTGAAAACCAAAAGTTGTTAACCAGAAGACTGACAGCGGGGAGAGAATTCCAAGCAGGGGAATAGCCTATCGCCTTCATGGAAGAGAAAGTTATGTTAATATGGCTGCAGGGTAGAAAAAGGGAGGAAGGGGTCAAGATGAGGCTTGGGGAGGCAGGTAGGGGCTAGGTCATGTAGCACTTTGAAGTTCTGGTTAAAGATTTTTGCCATGATTCAAGGCAATGGGAAGCCTTGATGGTGTTTAGCCAGGGGAGTCAGATATTCAGATTTGTATTTTACAATATTACACTGGCTGCCATCTAGGAAACAGACTAGAGGTCTAGCGGGGGAGGCGTGGAAATGGGGAGACAAATGAGGAGCTACTGCTGAGGTCCCAGCAAAGGACATGGTGAGTGTGATGGTGATGGGAATGCGGGGAACAGGGTGGGCTCCATGACCCGATCTGGTGATGGCGAGAGAGAAACGGGATCAAAGCTTTTTTTTTTTTTTTGTCTCCCAGGCTTCTTCTGTTTGCTTTCCATCTTACAGAACAAAGGAAAAAGCAGCCCTTCCACACAGCAGCCGGAGCACAAAAGAAGCCCAGCCATGCCTCAATTTAGTCCAAAGCTCTTAGAATCAACTCAACTTTATTTTTATTTTTTTCAACTGAACTTTAAAAGCTCCTCAAATCTCCCATTGTTAGGGACTCCCACAGTATCAGGCAGAATGTTTCCACTTGACGCTCATCTGTTTGATCAGGCTCTTTGAGGAAGACATTGAACTTCTCCCCAGGCAGAAAAAATAAAAAACGTGTTAGATAACAGAGGGGAAATGTCTTGTTACATAAAATGCTCAAAATACCATGTTGTTGTTGACCCCAGTTGTCTCACAAGTTTCTGAAGCCAAAGATTGCTTATCTCAAGAATGATGAGAGAACTATTTAGAATTTTTAAAAAATTGTTCTTAAATTTTCTCCTCAAAATTCTGGGGGAGGGAGAGTTTGGAGAGGTACAGAGGGAGAAGGAAGGAATTGGGTGCCATTCAGTTCATGCCCGGTGTCTCGCCGTGTCTTGCAGAGCGATGTATTAGAAAATTCGTGGGCTTTGGACTCTGAGATGGGTTCCTGCTTCTTTCATTCCTTAGCTGCATGATGTTGAGTATGTGAGTCATCCTTTCTGTATCACAAATGATGAAAACTGACAGAGACCTCTACTTCACGGGTTATTGTGAAAAGTAAGACAATGCCAGTATAACACCTGGCATCTAGTACACATTCAATAGATGTTAGCAACAATATTGTCAGTATGCTTACATTCAAAGGAAACAATTTATTTTTTTTTGGTGTGCTGTGACTTTGGTGCTGAATAAAAAATTCTTCGCCCTCTTTAGCAATAATAGAAAAAGTAATTTCAATTTGAAACTGAAAGCTCATGAAAGAAGTAGCTTGATTTTCAAAAATCGAAAAATATTTATTGAGTATCTACTATGTGCTAATCATTTTGCAAGGTGATGTAAGAGACCTAAAGAGGTACGAGGCACCCACATACAGACTAGTGGGTGGGTCATACTGACTCAGAAAGGAAGCCCAGTCAGGTCTGTGCCACCTAAGTTGCAAGTGGCAGGCTGGGGTGATGGCTGGCAGGGTCTAAATGATAAGACCCACTCTTCCCAGGTCCGCAGGCAGTCCCTAACTGCTAGCTCAGAGAAAATAAGGAAGGACAATTTTTTTTTTCTGAGCAATTACGAGCAGCTCTGGAGTGGATTCGCATAAAATATGGCAGCTTCAGGATGTGTGAGATCACTGCTTTGCCATTTACCTGTAAAGCTGAAGTCATTTGTCCTGTATCTAAAAGGTACAACTCAATGAGTTCTCAAAAAGTAAAAAAATCTGCTTTAGAAAAAGCTGCAGAGAAACTCAGCTGGAACAAATGCGTCTCCCCGCCCCCATCAGAGATTTGAAGGCTCGAACCAACTTTCAGTTCAAAGTCACGAGTATTGCCCGGACGTCACCTGTGTGCCAGACCTGCAGGTACAATGCGTGGTTGAAGATCCCATGGGCTAGTGGAGGGGACAGGCATGTGAACAAATAAATTATGTGAAGCAATAAATCATGAACCAGCATCCGGAGTACAGCAGCAGAGATGCGTTCCAGGTTCAGAGGTCACGCAGAGCAGGGCTGCTGTCAGAGGAGGGGTGGAGGGTGTCAGGGTGAATCCGAAAGGAGACAGAGGATTCAACACGCAGACTAGTGAGGACCTGGGAGGTATGAAAAGGCAGTCGGGAAACTGAGTAGCAGGGACTCTAAATGGGCTTCATCTCAGGGCCGACCCAGCTCACATGGGGAGAAAGCTGTGGCCAACCTCTCCTGCTTCCTGGTTTACAGGACACCGAGCCCCCTCTGTCCCAGATTCCTGCTCACCGCTATTCAGTGCATCTACTTCTAGCTTCCAGTTTTGATCCTTGTTCAAAAAGCACACAGATTTTAGGTTGTTGCCATTCATTTTCCTCATGTAAGGATGACTTCCACACGCTTTATTGAAAGAAGGTTTGCCCTGGCCGGGTATCTCCCTTGGTCAGAGCATCGTCGCGATATGCCTAGTGACAGGCTCATCATACCTAGAAAGTGAGGTTAGGGGATGGGGAGAAGGCATCCATCATGTTCTTTGTACGTAACAAGACAGCCCAAAGCTCAGTGGCTTGAAACAATCACAGTCCTTTATTTTGCTCATGAATCTGCCATTCGGGCATGGCTCATAGGAACAACACCGCTCTATGCCCCAGGTGGGTTCAGCTGGGCCGCTTGACTAGGGTGAAGCGTCCGCTTCCTGAATGGCCCACTCACGTGGCTGACAGGGAGGTCTGCTGGGACTCTTGCTCTAGATCCTGTGTGGGACTGTTTGGACTTCCTCACAGCATGGGGACAGGAAGCGGAAGCTGCCAAGTCTCAGATCAAGGGGA
>PVJC01051920.1:0-11299 GCA_004026665.1 Murina feae
CAGAGACTCCTTACACTATCTTCATACTTTTTGATCCTTTTTCTTTTTTCTTCTTTTCTTTTTTCTTTTTGCTTTTCCCGCTGGGTGGGTTTTGCTTCTTCATATTTCATATCTTTGACTTGCTTCTTGCGATCCTCTTGTCTGCTGTTGGATGTCTGCATAATATTCTTCATTTCAGTCAGTGTATGATTCATTTCTAGTTGGTCCTTTATCATATCCTTGAGGGTCTTATTAAATTTATCGGCAGTCTCTAGCATTTTCTTGACAAACCTAATAACCATGGTTTTGAACTCTATATCCTGTCGTTTTCTTTCCTCCATCTCTATCATTTGTGACCTGTTTCGTCTCCTCATTTTGGCTGCTTCCCTTTCTGATTTAGGCGATCACTGCGAGGGATTAACCTCTAAGCCACTTGGTTATGAGAGTCAGCTGTGTCTACAGTGGGAGATCTTCTGTGCTGGAGACACCCTTAAGGGGCAAGAGTTGTTTCAGTGGAGCTTTTATGCTCACTGCATCTGCCCTGAGTGTGTTCCTTGTGGATTTGTTTTGTTTAGGTTAGTCCCTCTCTGGTCACTGGGTGAGGCTGACTCCTGTATCTTTAAGGAGGTGTTGCTGCAGAAGCGTCTGACGCACTTGGGAGGGGTGGAGCCTCGGGGAGTTCGCCGGGCGGGGCGGAGCAAATAGTTATGGCGCTTCTCAGCCCTGCGCTGAGAGACACCAGGTCTCTGTGTCCCACGGTAATTGCTGCAAGCAACGCTGGGAGAAATCCGCTTTGAATTTCCTTCCGGTGCCAGTCAGTCCCCCTTCTCTGGGTGTCTGTGGGACCTCAGAAACTCGCCTGGAACTGGAGTTCAGAGCCGCTTGGGACTTGTGGCTCTCTCCGTTTTGGAAAAGAACCACGTCCTCCGGCGCCAGCCCTCTCCCCGAGCCCCGTGCACGTGCCTCCGTACGTCTGTACTTTGCTTCCGCTGCTCCTCTGAGTCTCAGACTCTTCTCTAGTTGTAGGATTTTCACTCAGCCAGCCGTCCTGTGGGTGCGAGTGGTGTCCGTGTGTTCTTTTCGTGGTTTTTCTGAAACAGTTGTTCACAGCTGCATATACGGTGTCTACCCTATGCCGCCATCTTGTTTCTCCCCTATCTGTAACATTTTTATTTTAAAAATGAAGACTTAGGACAAATGTGACAAATATTAATTGTCAATTCTGGGTATTGGTACATGATTATATGTATTTGAATTATTCTTTGTGTGGTTGATGTAAGAAACATACAAACCTGAAGAGAATTTTTATGAGTTTATTTGAGCCAAACTGATGACATATGCCAGGGAGCAAAATCTCATGCTCCAAGAGTGAAAGTTTTGCAGCTTCTTGTATGTATTTGTAATTAAGGAGGAAATAAAAGGAAGATTACACACACACACACACAAAAAAAAAACAACAAAAAAACCCAACAAAATAAAATAAAATAAAGGAAGATTACATGATGGTGGAGGAAAGCAAGGTAGGGATTGGATTACATGATGGTTAACAACATTATTTGTTCTCTGAAGGTAGTTAAAATTTATTTTAAAGGTGTGTTAACCTGGATGCACAGACACAGTGAACAAGAACGTATACACCCCTTGAGGGAGGAGTTGGGGCTTGGAGGAGGGGGAAAATGGGAGGTATTTGTAATACTGTCAACAATAAAAATATGTTTTAAATAAAAAGGTATATGCTTGGGTGTGACTATACATTGTTTTCTACCCAGTTATAAATTTATAATCAGATCACCTCCTGAGGTTACTTTATATACAGCCCCCTTTTTTCCCATCCACAGTACTTCTATGTGTCTTTTTAAATATATTTTTATTGATTTCTGAGACAAAGGGAAAGAGATAGAAACATCAGTGATGAAAGAGAATCATCAATTGGCTGCCTCCTGCACACTGACACTGGGGATTGAGCCCACAACCTGGGCATGTGCCCTGACCAGGAATGGAACTAGTGACCTAGTTCATGGATCGGTGTTCAACCACTGAGCAGCACCAGCAGAGCATTTTTCTGTATTTTTAATGTCTCAAAATTATGATAAATAAATAGATATCAGCACAGGGTATTAAAAAAAGAGCACATTGATCGAACAATGCTTTATCTGTTTCAAACATGAATGTCATAAATTATTATACACATGTCATTAGATTTCTGCTTTAACTCCCCTACCTGCCATTTGCCAGACATTGTAAAAATCAATGGGAGGAGGGACTGTAATTCAAAAGAGTGAATATGTATCACCTCATCCTGATCTAGAAATGATATAAGGAGGCACAACCTTAGAAATCTGTCTCTGGGATTGTGAAGAATGAAGTCATTAATGTAAAAACTAGCAAGATGAGAGACACCTATCATCTGGTTTAGCTCAGCTCATTAGAATACTGAACAAGAGAAGGTCAATTTTGTGGATTTCTGTTGCCCTGTGCCCTAATCTTTCTCTTATGAAATAATAACAGTTTTATCAAATATGTGTTCTAATCTGTCATACACTATAAAGAACATTACAGCCCTAGCCAGTTTGGTTCAGTGCATAGAGTGTCAACCTGCAAACGGAAGGATCCCATGTTCGATTCTGGTCAAGGGCACATGCCCAGGTTGTGGGTTCAATCCCCAGTAGGGGATGTACAGGATGTTTCTATCTCTCCCTTCCTCTCTGAAAATATATTAAATAAAAAATATATTTTATTTAAAATATATTAAATAAAAAATATATTAAAAGAAAAAAAGAACATTACATTCTAATACAGTTGAAAAACAATTTGTTAGCCTTAAAAATGTGGACCAATGCCAAGCCAGTGTGGCTGAATGGTTAAGCATCAACCTATCAAACAGGAGGTCACAGTTCGATTCCAACATGCCCTGGTTGCGGCCTCAATCTTTAGTAGGGGCATGCAAGAGGCAGCCAATCAATGATTCTCTCTCATCATTGATATTCTACCTCTCTTCCTCTTACTTCCTCTCTGAAAACAATAAAATTTTTTTTAAATGTGTACCATTGCTATCAAAAGGATAAACCAACAGGTGCTTCACTGAAGATACAATATACATGTAGTTTTTCTGTAATTCATAACTTGAATCTAATTATGAGGAAATGGAAAAAAATAACTTGAGGGATTTTCTTCTTTCAAAAAATATTTTTATTGACTAGAGGACAGTGTACAAAATTCATGCACTGGGGGTGGAGGGAGGGCGTGTCCTTCAGCCCAGCCTGCACCCTCTTCAATCTGGGCTCCCTCTCACAATCCAGGACTGCTGACTCACAATTTCTCAACTGCCTGATTGGCCCTAACTGCTTCTGCCTGCCAGCCTGATCACCCCCAACCACTTCCAGCCTGATTGATACCTAACTGCTCCCCTGCCAGCCCGATTGCCCCTAAATGTCCTCCCCTGCCAATCCAGTCACTCCTAACTGCCCTCCGTTGCCAGTATGGTCATCCCCATCTGCCTTCCCCTGCAGGCCTTGTCCCTCCCAACTGCCCTACTCTGAAGGCCTGGCCACCCCCCAACTGCCCTTGCCTGCAGGCATGGTCCCCCCCACCAACAATCCTCTCCTGTTGGCCTGATCGCCCACAACTGGCCTGCCCTGCTGGCCATCTTGTGGAGGCCATCTTTGACCACATGGGAGCTGCCATCTTGTGTGTTGGAGTGATGGTCAATTTGAATATTACCTCTTTATTATATAGGATTTCAGAGAGGAAGAGATAGAAACATCAATGATGAGAGAGAGGAGAAACCAAGATGACAGGATAGATAAACACCGGGAATTGCTGCCTCACACAACCATTTCAAAACCACAACGAAAAGAAAAAAACAGACACCACCCAGACCCACAAGAAGGCTGGCTGAGTGGAAATTCTACAACTTGAAAGAGACTGAGACTCAAAGGAGGTGCAGAATTAAAGTGCAGAGGTACAAAGGTATGCACGGAGAAGGGGGCTCGCAGAAAGGGCTGGCAGCTGAGGACGCAGCTGTCTTTTTCAATCCAGAGGGACTCACAAGCTCCTGACGGCTCTGAACTCTAGTTTCGGGCAAGTATCTGGGGACCCAGACTCATACAGAGAGAAGCTAGACCGTCTGGCACTGTCTGGCACCGTCTGGCACTGGGAAGATCTCCAGAGTGGCTCTCTCTTGGCAGTGCCGAGGGTCACTGAGACCTGGTGCCTCTTAGGGCAGGGCTGAGAAACAGCCAAAGATGTTTCCTCTGCCTTGTTGATTCCCTGAGACCCCGCCCACACCCAAGCTGCATTCAGAGGCTTTTGGATATAAAAGGCTGGGAAGCCTCAGGCAGAAGCTACAATAGCATCTCCTTAAAAATCCAAGAGCCAGTGTACCCAGGGGTCAGAGCAGGACCACCCAGACTACAACTTCTCATATCCATAAGGGACACACTCAGGGGGCAGACTCAATGAGCACCAAAGCCCCACTGAAGCAAGTCTTGCCCCATAAGGGTGTCTCCAGCACAGAAGTTCTCCCACCATAGACACAGCTAATTCTCACAGGCAAGTGGCCTGGAGGTCAATTCCTCTCAGTGATACCAACAACAATCAAGGCTTAGCTACAACAAGACTGTGCACAAAGCCAAAAACCGGTGCGACAACAGTGTCCACCTCAGGTAACTGGGGAGACTGAGCCACTGGGCCCTATAGTATACCTAGCACAGAAAGCCACTCTATCAATGCAGGGAAGCAGCCAAAATGCGGAGACAAAGACACAGATTGCAAATGACAGAAATGGAGGAAAGCAAACGACTGGATATAGAGTTCAAAATCATGGTTATAAGGTTTTCAAGAATTTTCTAGAGACTGCTGATAAATTTAAAAAGGACTAGCTAGAAATTAAGCATACACTGACTGAAATAAAGAATAATATACAGAGATCCAACAGCAGGCTAGAGGATCACAAGAATCAAGTCAAAGATATGAAATATGAAGAAGCAAAAAAAATACCCAATCAGAAAAGAAAAAAGAAAAAAGAATCCAAAAATATGAAAATAGTGTAAGGAGTCTCTGGAACAACTTGAAGCATACCAACATCAGAATTATAGGGGTTCCAGAAGAAGAGAAATAGCAAGATATTGAAAACCTATTTGAAGAAATAATGACAGGAAACTTGTCTTACCTGGTGAAAGAAATGGACTTACAAGTCCAGGAAGCACAGAGAACTCCAAACAAAAGGAATCTAAGGAGGACCACACCAAGACACATCATAATTAAAATGCCAAGGGCAAAAGGCAAAGAGAGAATCTTAAAAGCAGCAAGAGAAAAGCAGTCAATTACCTACAAGGGGGCACCCATACGACTGTCAGCCAATTTCTCAACAGAAACGTTGCAGGCCAGAAGGGAGTGGCAAGAAATATTCAAAGTGATGAATAGCAAGAACCTACAACCAAGATTCCTTTACCCAGCAAAGCTATCATGTAAAATTGAAGGTCAGACAAAGAGCTTCACAGACAAGAAAAAGCTAAAAGAGTTCATCACCATCCAACCAGTATTATATGAAATGCTGAAAGGTATCCTTTGAGAAGAGGAAGAAGAAGAAAAAAGTAAAGATAAAAACTATGAACAACAAATACATATCTATCAACAAGTGAACCTAAAAATGAAGTGAATAAAAAAATCTGATGAACAGAATGAACTGGTGAATAGAATAGACTCAGGGGCATAGAAAGTGAGTGGACTGACAATTCTCAGGGGGCAAGGGGTGTTGGGGTTGTGGGAAGAGACTGGACAACAATCGTACACCTATGGAGGAGGACAGTTGGGGGGAGTAAGGGCAGAGGGGTGAGGTTGTAACTGAGAGGAGGGGAGCTATGGGGGGGAAAAGAGGAACAACTGTAATAATATGAACAAATAAAGATTTTTAAAAATGATGAGAGAGAATCATGGCTGTCCCCTGCTGGCGTTGAGCCCATAACCTGGTCTTGTGCTCTGACCAAGAATCGAACCTAGACCCTTCAGTCCACAGACTCTATCCACTGAGTCAGAGATTGAGGGATTTTCTAGAACTGGCCTCTTCAAATATTTTGTACTCTTCAAAAATGTCATTATCAGGACTTGACTAGATAATTTGGCTGGTTAAAGGGTTGTCCCTATCCAGGTTTGGGGAATTTTTTGCCAAGGGCCATTTGAATATTTATAACATCATTAGAGGACCAGTGCATGAGTTTGTGCACTGGTGGGGGCGTGGCCAGTGGGGATCGCCTGCTGTGGGAGCGCCACTCATCCCACTCAGCTAAGCAGTGCTCCCACTTTGGGAGTGCACTGACCACCAGGGGGAAGCTCTTGTGCATCATAGTGACTGGTTGACCAGTCGTTCTGGTCATTTTGCCATTCTGTCACTGGGCTTTTACTATATAGGAGTCATGGGCCATATCAAATTATCAACTTAAAAATCAGCCTGTTATATTTGGTCAAACATTTAATGACTCGGCAAGTCCAGATCAAATGATTTCTCAGGTCTCATATTGGACATTCTCCACCCCTGCATTGTTTATCTGGCTGATCTCAGAACTGACTGGGAGCTGTGGCTCACTGCCAGTGCCCAGCATTATGAGGGAGTATCACACCTCGTATTGCGTATCACTAGCCTGGGAAAAGATTAAAATTCAAAATCTGAAGAACAGTTTCTACCGAAAGCATATTGCTTTCCCATTATCCTATATAATAAAGAGGGAATATGCAAATTGACCATCACTCCGGTCAATTTGCACCCACAGCTGAGGCTAAATTCCCACAATGAGCCTTAAGGAGCAATCAGCAGGGACCTGAGGCTGCGTGCCCACCCACCTCCTGCATGGGGCTTGACAGGGGACCTCAGGTTGTGCCTTCCACCCACAGGGCTTGACAAGAGACCTCAGGCTGCTCCCCCTGCCCTGGCACCAGGCCAGAGGAACTCAGGCTGCACCCTCTTCCCTGGTGCCAACCTCATGCCATGCCCCCCACCCTGGCCCCAGGCCAAGGGACCTGAGGCTGTGCCCCCCACCCAGCGGGACTTGATGGGGGCCCTCAAGGTGTGCCCTCCACTCTGGTGCTGGGCCAGGGGACCTCAGGCCATGCCCCCCACCCCAGAACCAGGCCAAGGGACCTCAGGCTGTGCCTCCTGCCCCACCGCCAGGCTGGGGGATCACAGCCCACTCCCTCTGCCCAGCAGGGCTTGATGGGGGACCTCAGGTCGTGCCACCCTGCCCTGGCACCCAGGGGACCTGAGCCTGCACACCCCCCCATCTGGCAGGGCTTGACAGGGTGGGACTGTCCGGGTTTGGATCTAGCCCAATGAAGGGGGGGCCATCCAGGTTTTTGTCTCGAGTGATTCTGAGGTGCATGTGGGTGGTTGAAGACTTGACCCTGGGTTCCATGGTGCACCCCAGACTCTGACAGGAGGAAGATTTTCATATATGTTTTACTAATTTTCTTTAATCTATGACACTTCTATTATAGAGAAAGGGCAAATAGCAATATTAAAATATTTCCTCTAATTAATCCCCTTTTAATGTGCATGAATTTCGTGCACTAGGCCACTAGTCATAAAATAAAAAAAAATCTTAAGTCTACCTATTGTAAGTTGAGAACTGTTAGTGTATGAAAAGTAATGTAGCGAGAGAGAACCAAGATGGTGGCATAAGGTATATACCTTAATGCATTGCCCCCCACAACCACATTAAAAGTACAACTAAAAAGCTAAACAGCCATCTTCTAGAAGCAGGGGAAAAAAGCTAACAGAGTGGAAGTTCTACAACTAGAAGGAAAGAAAAAGAGTGCATTGAGATTAGGTAGAAGGTGCGGAGGCGTGTGAAATGGTGGCAGCGGAGGCACCTGGGTGCACAGTTTGCTTCAATCAGAAGGGGGATACAAGCTCCCAGAGTGCACTGAACTTGTTTTGGGCTGTCTGGCATCAGATTGGAAAGCGAGGGTAGCTTTCTTGCAGAGCTGCTCTCAGTGATTATTGTGACTATGGGGGCGCAGAACTCTGGGACTGGGAACTCAAGGGTGTGGAGATGCCAAAACGCAGAGACAGCTGAGGGATAGCCATCACTGTTTGCTCCACCCTCAGTGAATCTCTGAGACCCTGCCCCAGTCAATTTACAACCCCACCCAAACTGTGCAAAGTGGTGCAAATGAATCGTCTGTTCGCCTGCAACCTAACCTAACAAACTGCAGCTGGGTCAGAGAGCTCCAAAAGTTCCAAACCCCAAACAAAGAGGAAAATTCTGTAGATCTCACTGTAGCTCCTGCTGAGGGGACTCACACAGCAGCTGACTTTGCACTTCCTTGGAGATACAGGAGCTAGTGTACCCAGTGGCCAGATACCAGATTTCAACTCCTCACATCCATAAGGAACACACTCACAAGACAGACTCAGTGAGCACCAAAGCCCCACTGAAGCAAGTCCTTCCCATAAAGGTGTCTCCTGCACAGCAGCTCTTCCACTATAGACACAGCAGGACCTCTCAATCAATTGGCCTGGAGGTCATTTCCTCCCAGTGATATCAATAGCTATCAAGGCTTAACTACAACAAGACTGTGCACCCAGCCCACAAAGGCATACACCAGGAGTGTCCACCACAGGTGATTGGGGAGGCTGAGCCACTGGGCCCAAAAAGACACCTACCACACAAAGCCACTCTATCAACACAGGAAGCAGCCAAAATGCGGACACAAAGAAACAGGCCACAAATGAAAGAAAAGGAGAAAAGCAAACTACTGGATATAGAGTTCAAAACCACAGTTATAAGGCTACTCAAGAATCTTCTACAAACCTCCAAGGAACTTAGTGAGACCTTCAAGGATCTTAATGAGAATTTCCAAAAAAATGGAAAAGGACAAGTCAGAAATTAACCATACACTGACTGAAATAAAGAATAATATACAGAGCCCTAACCGGTTTGGCTCAGTGGATAGAGTGTTGGCCTGCAGACTGAAGGGTCCCAGGTTCGATTCCAGTCAAGGGCATGTACCTTGGTTTCGGGCACATCCCCAGTGGGGGGTGTGCAGAAGGCAGCTGTTCGATGTTTCTCTCCCATCGATGTTTCTAACTCTCTATCCCTCTCCCTTCCTCTCTGTAAAAAAAAAATCCAAAAATATTAAGATAGTGTAAGGAGTCCCTGGGACAACTTCAAATGTACCAACTTCTGAATTATAGGGGTGCCAGAAGAAGAGAGAGAGCAAGATATTGAATGCCCATTTGAAGAAATAATCACAGGAAACTTCCCCTACCTGGTGAAAGAAATAGACTTACAAGTCCAAGAAGCACAGAGAATCCCAAACAAAAGGAATCCAAGGAGGACCACACCAAGACACATCATAATTAAAATGCCAAGGGCAAAAGCAGCAAGAGAAAAATAGTTAGTTACCTACAAGAGAGTTTCCATACAACTGTCAGCTGATTTCTCAACAGAAACCACGCAGGCCAGAAGGGAGTGGCAAGAAATATTCAAAATGATGAATAGCAAGAACCTACAACCAAGATTACTCTACCCTGCAAAGCTATCATGTAAAATTGATGGTCAGATAAAGAGCTTCACAGGTAAGAAAAAGCTAAAGGAGTTCATCACCATCAAACCAGGATTATATGAAATGCTGAAGGGCATTCTTTAAGAAGAGGAAGAAGAAGAAAAAGGTAGAGCTAAAAATTATGGACAACAAATACATATCAACAAGTGAATCTAACAATGAAGTCAATAAAAAAATCTGATGATCAGAATAAACTGGTGAATATAATAGAAACAGAGGCATAGAAAGGGAATGGACTGACAATTCTCGGGGAGAAGGGGATATGAGGGATGTGGGAAGAGACTGGACAAAAATCTTACACCTATGGATGAAGACAGTGGCGGGGGTAAGTGCATGGGGTGGGGTAAGAACCAGGTGGAGGGGAGCTATGGGGGTTAAAAAAAAGGAACATCTGTAATAACCTGAACAATAAAAATTTATTTAAAAAAAGAAAAGAAAAGTAATGTAGCAAATACAGCAAAATGAGTTGCCCTGTGTACAAAATTCGTGCACATTAAAGGATTAGCAGAAATATTTTAATATTGCTATTTGCTCTTTCTGTATAATAGAAGTGTGAGAGATTAAAGGAAATTAGTAAAATTTATATGAAAATAATATATAAATTTATTAATAAATAGACTAACAAAAGGAGTCATGATATAAAAAAGACAAAAACATGATATGAAAACAAAAACATAATATAAAAACAACAGTGATGCAAACAATGACAGATAAAGTGATTAAACTTATTCTAATATCTCCTTGTATACCACATTAAGAGTGAAAACACTTTCAGAGTGCTTGACTAATTTCCCTTGTGATGAAGTATTTAGAAGTTTAACTTTAACGTCACATGCTCTTTGAACTCAAGAGAAAGCAACATATAACTGACCATATATGAAAACGGGTTCAGGTAGGAATATGCCTACTCTGTCTAGACTTTGTCCTTGTGATTTATTAATAGTCATCACAAATGCTGGCATCGCGGGAAGCTGTCGTCGAATCAATTTAAATGGGAGCCCGGTGTCAGATGGGGACAAATCAATTCTTGGAATCAGAACAACCTCTCCCTCTGTGGATCTTGTTAATACTTGAGCTTCGATAATGTTAGGTCGTTATCTTTTGATAATAAATCTGGTACCATTACAAAGACCCCATTTAGTATCGAGATTTCTCAATAGCATGATGATTGCATCCACTTTCAATTTTAATTTATGACACAACATTCCCAAAGGAGTAATACTATTAAGAAATTTGAGACACAGGCCACTGCGGGTAGGGGAGGCTGGGGGAAGGGCAGGGGAAAAAAGAGATATTTGTACTAATCTTTGTAATACTTTATGTAATTAAATAAAAATAAATAAATAAATGTACTGGGAGGCTGAAAAAAAAAAGAAATTTGATGGGAAAATTTTCCTTTTCAGCATCATTTGTTGAATCAATGGAATCATCACTCAAATATGTGTGAAAATCTCCATCAAGTATATCCAAAATTTTTTCATTTAATTTTTGAACATGCTCATTTTTTTGGACAAAGAATTGCACGTTTAGATATATTTTTAATATTAGCTATAGATATAGTATTTTCAAAGGCAGCTTCAATAATAGATCCATTACAAATTATTTCATAGGGGATTTCAATAATACTCATTCCTAAATGGAAACTGCTAACAAGTTTGTCATCTCCAAGTTTTACTAACCATCCACTATAAGCAGAATCCTCTGATCTCATATTTGTTGTAAGAGACAACTTTCTGAAACATTGCAGTAGTTTAAACTC
>PVJC01051921.1:0-11313 GCA_004026665.1 Murina feae
CCCAGGTCCCTTCCGAGGATCAGGGAGCAGGAAAAGGCTGGCCTGACCACGAGGCGGGGTTTTCCCTGCTTTCTGGTGGCTGGAGGAAGATGGGCAGTAGGCAAGCTTGGGAGGCAGGCCGCACCCAGCCCTGGTCATGCTCAAAAAAGAGAACAACATGCAGGGGAGGGCAAGAGTCTGAGAGATCAACATAGAGGGGTGCCTGCTCCAAGTCTTGATGGTGTGCCTGGGGCAGGCCCCCAGCAGGTAGACACACACAGGAGGACTGCTCCAAGCCTCTGATGGGGCTGGGGGCAGGTCCCCAGTGGCCACACACACACACACACACACACACACACAAAAGGCGCCTGGCAGACTGGGGCCATCATAGGACATCCACTGAGGGGTCCCAGACTGTGAGAGGGCACAGGCCGGGCTGAGGGACTCCCTCCACCCCGAGTGCACAAATTTTTGTGCACCGGGCCCCTAGTAATAGATAAAGGAAAAAGAACATGCGTACAATGCATAAATTTGCCCAAAAGATTTAGAAAAATTCTACCCATTCAAAATTGCTTTCAATTGTAACTTTGCTGAGTTAAAGTTGAGAGTTCTAAGAAGGTATGCTGTTTGACTCACAAGGTAATTCCAAATAGAATCATGGCATCATTCCCACTTAAAGAAGGATGAGTTTTAGTCCAAACCATTTTATCTATGACAAGGTCATTGAAACAGAAAGATAAGTAACCAGTCCAACACTGTTACAGATAATGGCTGGGGGTACCCGGAGCACTTTCAACCCCACTATCCACAGAGGAGCATCTTCTGAGACCACCTCAACCTGCCCTTTACCCACTCTATTCCCACTGCTACAGCTGCTGGATCCATAGCAGAGAGGAGAATTCTTCATCAATTCAACAAATAATCATCAAACCCCTGCCACATGTCAGGCAAACTAGACAAAGATCCTCACCTTCACAGAGCTCACTGTTTAATAGAGATACATATGTCTTAAAGAAACCATTCATTTACCCAACAAATCAACTACTATGATAAGAGGGAAAATATATCTAAGTAAGATATAACTATTTCCCTCAAAAAGAGAGAACACACACACACGCACACACAAAAAACAAACAAAACAAAAAAACACAGAGCATAATGCAATTAATTAGAAACAGTATCAGTATGAGAAAGTATCATGGAGGTCTAGAGGAAGCATCAGATAATTTTGTCTGGACAGTGCTATAGAGGTGTCATAAACGAGGCCCTGAAGTAGGAGTTCCCAACACCTAAAACCAAGCACGTAACAGATGCTCAATAAAGTGTTGTTGAATGAATCAATATTTTCCAAGTAAACAAAGGGAAGGTATCAGGTGAAGATATCACAGTATACACCAAGGCTCCAGGACATATTGTTTAACGAATGATGAACAACTCATTGTGAACAAAACAAGAGGAATGAGGAAGGTGGAATGCTGGTGGGGAGGCATATGGAGAAGGAACTTGAAAATCATGTCAGGAATGTGGAGTTTGTCTTGAGGACCAATAATTTTTCAACAGCAGAACACTTGTTTTAAACAGCCTCTTACAAAAAAATCCAAATTATAATAAAATTGATCAAAGTAGAGCCATCTTAGTTGAAACAAGGATAGGACCTGATACTCTGCCCCCAGCCACAACATCACCATCTAGGCACTGCTGGGGAACCCTAGTATGCCCCTTGGAACACTGTTTGGAAACCAGTGCCATGAGCAATGGATCATCACTGAACATTATTGGAGTGAATGGGAAGAAGTCAAGGAAAGCAGTTGGGATGCTATGCAAATTGTCTAAGCAAGAAATAATGAGGATTTAAATTAGATCAGTGACACAGGGAGTGAAATGGAAGGCAAAGAGATTTTGAAGATAGAATCGTTAAAATGTATGGTCTTTAGCTTCTGGGAAGATAATTTCCTCTCTGGTACATCTGAATTTGTATGTTTTAAAACCAACTGTGCATGATAACTGTTAGTATACTCAACACTTGTCAAAGTTCGTGGGGGGAAAAATACAAATTCCTTTGTAGGAACAGCTTAAAATGGCGCATGTGTCAAAATATAGATTTGGGGATCCTGAGATGAGCAAATACAAGACTTACAAAGATAGGCAAAAGGAGGGCATAGGTGAGTGATATCTAATATTTCTTTAATTTACTAATCAGGTGACCAAGTTTGGGGTAGTGATCAGAGTTATGGTGAATGGTGGTCCTTCCCCTGACCCTCTCAAATGTAAGCATTGAAGTGTTTTATTTAAAAATCACATAAAATTGATCATTGCTCACTTACATTTAGACACAATTGTCCATTAAAAGTTCCTCCTGCATAGAAAGCTTGTGATTGAAGGAATCCTTGACACTTCTGGACTGGGTAAAACAAAGATATATGCTTACACAAAATAAGCTAATGGAAGAGAGCCAGCAAAGCGGCGCTGGGAAGCCGAGGGAATTCACATGATGAAGATAGCTGGCATTGAGCCAAAAGTGAAAACTATAAATATTAATCAGATGAGAATCAGTGTCACTTTACTGCAAAAATATTCTGTAATTAAAAGGGTGTGTATTGTGTTGTGCATGTTAGCTCAACTGCCGCCAATAACATTGGGTGCCAGCAGCTCACAAGTGCTGGAGAGATTCTTAAGGATGTCACCCAGCAGAAAATTTGCTACATAAGCATCGGCCATGGATGGCAAATTCAAATGTTACTTTGAAATAAAGGGGGGGAAATCCCAGGGTTCAAAATTGGTTCCGTTTTTAAAAGAAAAGGCAAGGAAGAATATTTGTTGGACACCTATCATATGCCAGGCATTTACTAGACACCTTCCACACATCATGTCACTTATCCCTGACCTCAAACCTTCAGAAAAGGTGTCATCATAACCACATTCCAAAGTTGGCTTTGCAGTCCAGGGTGTAGCTGTGGGTGAGTGTGTCTGAAGTGGAACAGAGGTGAGATGTGCCTGACATTGGGGAAGTTACAAGATCATGAGATTAGCGTGATTAATGGACCATCACTCAGGTGACCACTGAGTCTCCCAAGAAGCTGATGACCTTTGGAATGGATAAGAAGGCTGGGAGGGAGGTGCCAAAGCTCTAATTTGGGTAATTCATCAGTAACTCTATTCAGTGGTCAGGCCAAGGATGCTTGAGCAATGTACCAAGAATGTACAAGGAGAGGGGCCTATTGGCGATCAGAGAAGTAATGCTGGGAAGAGGCAAAAGGATATGAAAGCATGCTGCTCCCTTTTTTCCTCTGTGCCTGGTCATGGATGAAAGAGAATGGCCAGATTCCACTCTAGGAGGGTACAAAAGAAGTTATCTCTTCAAAGGAAAATAATATTTTAGGTAGGTCAAAAGTAGAGAGACCTTTGAATGAAGAGACCAGGAATGTAGAGGAGTTCTCATTAGGTCACTGTCTTGTCTCTCCCTTGCCTACCGTCTAAAATCCAGATCCTTAGATGTTGTTGAAGCCTCTGTGATACCATCTTGTGCAGCGGTGCCCTAGTAAATGTTTAACAGCCAGCTCTCTGGGAGAGTAAGGCCCTGATTTGTATCAGTTGTCAATTTCCCCGTGTAAGTACTCTGCCGTGATTTATTTTAAGCTTCTAATGTGACAGCAGTGAGTGCAGAGTTGGGAAAAGATGTGCACAATCAATTCTGAGGAGCCAGTGCAAATTGGCTCTAGAACACCACTGGCTTTGTCTATTTCACATTTTCCTGTCACTTCTTCCCACTCTGTATTCTTATCCAAAGAGAGGTCTGCTAACTTGTGCAAACTGTGTATTGTACAACTTTAATGATGCCATGTTCATCACAGTCATCATGCACATATGTCAGTTTTCCGTCAGATGGCTGTGAAGTATGCAGAGAAGGAGACCTTCCTTAATATGCACAAGCATCATTTGGTTATCGTGCTGCTCCAAGACCACATACTGGGTCACAAGTCAAAACCCAGCCCACAGACATCTTTTCCCTAGCTCGGACTTGGATTTAAAAAAAAAAAAAAGTTTGCCTTTTTTAAACCAGCTTGTCAGCATTTAAAAGTAAGAAAATCAAAATCCAAATTTCTTGATCATCTTGGAAAAATCAGAGCAGCCTGCACTATTAGCATATGGAGAGTACCTATGCCTACAACAAAGCAGTCACTCAAATGACGTCAGGTTTTTTCATTCTAGAGAGAGAGAAAGGAAGAGGGAGAAAGAGAGAAACATCAATGTGAGATAGAAACATCAATCAGCTGCCTCACACATGAGCTCCAACCAGGGATTGAACCTGCAACCTGGATATGTGCCCTGACTGGGAATTAAACCCGTAAACCTTTGGTGTATGGGATAATGCTCTAATCACACAGCCACTCCATTCAGGGCTCTACAAATCCATTTTTATCATTTCCTTCTAAACATTATTCTCTAGAAGCCTTCTCTAATGGAACCCCAAAAGTGATGCTAATTCTATTTGTATCCTCCTCAGCCTTTAAGTATTTTGTTTCCTCTTAAGTTATTGCTCAACTTGCTAATTCTCAGTTAATCCAGATGCAAACTCTATGAGTTTTTCTTATTACTATGGAATATAAGTTCAGAATATTGTCATTATATTCAAGTATTCATTTTTATCCTATATAATAAAAGGGTAATATGCAAATTGACCCTAACAGGAGAACCACTGGGAATGACTGGTCACTATGACACACACTGACCACCAGGGGGCAGACGCTCAATGCAGGAACTGCCCTCTGGTGGTCAGTGCGCTCCCTCAAAGGGAGCTCTGCTCAGCCACAAGCCAGGCTGACAGCTGCCAGCACAGCGGTGGTGGTGGGAGCCTCTCTTGCCTCCTCAAGAGTGCTAAGAATGTCCAACTGCAGCTTAGGCCTGTTCCCTGCTCTAAGTGGACATCCCCCAAGGGCTCCTGGGTTGCCAGAGTGATGTCTGACTGCCAGCTTAGGTCCAATTGCCCAGGGAACGGGCCTAAGCCAGCAGGTGGATATCCCCCGAAGGGTCCCAGACTGTGAGAGAGCATAGGCCAGGCTGAGGGACCCCACCCCCGCCTTTTCCCCTTGCCAAGTGCACAAATTTTTGTGCACCGGGCTTCTAGTCCTATCTAATAAAATAGTAGTATGCAAATTAACCATCACTCTGTGATAAAGATGGTAGTGCCCATAGCGTGGGGCAGGACACTGGTGGCGTCACCCTGGCAATGTGAGCCCAGCAGGCATTGCCTCAGCAACCCGTGAGCAGATCACACTGCCCTTGAGCAGGCAAGCACTGCCAGTAGGCAGGCCGCAGCAGGGCCTGCTCAGGGGTCACTGTGGCAATCAGCAGCAGGAAAGCACGGTGAATGTGCAGGCGGCAATCAGATTGCAAGCAGGAATGCGTGGACAACCCGCAGGCAGCCTCCAGCAGGACCTGCTCCCTCCCAGTTGCCATCACAATAGTGAGCAGGAAAGCACAGCCTGTAGGCAGCACCCAGCTCTAGCCATAGCTCAAGGGTGAGAACAACATGCAGGTGAGGCCAGGAGCCTGAGAGATCAACACAGAGGGGTGCCTGATCCAAACCTCCACACTGTGCCTGGGGGCAGGCCCCCAGCAGACAGACACACACACACACACACACACACACACACACCCGGGGCACCTGCTCCAAGCCTCCTATGCAGCTGGGGGCAGGCCCCCAGAGGGGACACACACACTCATACACACTCATGGGGCACCTACTCTGAGCCTCTGCAGTGCAGCTGGGGGCAGGCCCCCAGTGGACACACACACACACACACACACACACACATGGCACCTGCTCTGGCCATCAGTAGGACATCCACTGAGGGGTCCTGGACTGTGAGAGGGGACAGGCTGGGCTGAGGGAACCCAAACCCCTGTGCACGAATTTTGTGCACTGGGCCTCTAATCTACACTAATAAAAGAGAAACATGCAAATTGGTGTCACTCCGCTACGCCCACCAGCCAATCGGATGAGTATGTAAATTAACCCAACAAAGATGGTGGTTAATTTGCCTACATAGGCACCTAGTGGCCTGGATCCTGGGAACATCATTGGCACCCAGGTCACTCTGAGGTAGGCCCTGAATAGGCCCTGAGCAGCCTAAGAAGGGCCTGAGCCAGAAGGCTCCTGGGAAGGGCCAAGCCTACGATCAGAGCTGAGGGGAACCCTGCCCAAGCCAGAGGATTTAGGCCTAGGCAGGGGCAGAGCCAGTGATCAGAGGGAGCTGGTGAGCCCCTACCCAGGCCTAAAGCCTAGGTCAGAGGCTTTAGGCCTGGGCAGGGGCCAAGCTGACAATCAGTGTGAACTACAGAGGAAACACCTTTTCTTACCACTCATTGGCTAAGCTCTCTGTATGCCACTGGTAATATTCTTAGTAACTTGGGTAATAAGAATTCAAAAAGGTGATCTATGGTTTTTCCACCACACTCCTGGAGAAAAAAATGAAAGTCTGCTGCTGGAGGGCTAAGAAATGCCATATCCTGCCCTAGCTGGTTTGGCTCAGTGGATAATGCCTTGGCCTGCCTACTGCAGGGTCTGGGTTCAATTCTGACCAAGGGCATGTACCTAGGTTGCAGGCTCCTTCCTAGCTGGGGCCCAGGTTAGGGTTCATGCAGAAGGCAGCCAATCAAAGTTTTCCTCTCACTTTGATGTTTCTGTTTTTCCCTTTCTCTTCCACATTCTCTAAAAATCAATGGAAATATATCCTTAGGTGAGGATTTTAGAAAGAAAGAAAGAAAGAAAGAAAAGAAAGAAAGAAAGAAAGAAAAAGAAAGAAAGAGAAAGAAAGAAAGAAAGAAAGAAAGAAAGAAAGAAAGAAAGAAAGAAAGGTCATATCCTATGGAAGACACATCTTGAAAATGCCTAAATAAAGTTGTCATTTCTTCATGGTGAAGGGACTGGAGTCCGTGTTGATGAAAACACCTTGGGGGAGAGAAACCAAGATGGTGGCATAGGTAAACACTGGAATTGCAGCCATGCACAACTATTTCAAAATCACAACGAAAAGAGAAAAACAGACACCACTCAGAACCACAGGAAGGCTGGCTGAGTGAAAATTCTACAACTAGAAAGAGACTGAGACTCAGAGGAAGTGCGGAAGCAAAGTACGGAGGTACAGAGGCACACATGGGCTTGGGGAGAGGGCTGGCGCCAGAGAATGCAGTTCTTTTTCAATCCAGAAGGAGCCACAAGCTCCCAGTGGCTCTGAACTTTAGTTCCAGGCAAGTTTCTGGGGACCCAGATGCACACCCAGAGAAGTGGTACTGACTGGCACCGGGAGGAAATCCAAAGCGGGTTACTCTCAGCACTTCTTGCAGCGATTACCATGGGACACAGAGATCCAGTGTCTCTTAGTGCAGGGCTGAGAATCAGCCATAGCTGAGTCCCCGAGGCCCCGCCCTTCCCAAACTGCGATCAGAGGCTTTTGCATATAAAAGGCTGAGTAGCCTCAGGCAAAGGCTAAAATAGCACCTCCTTAGAGATACAAGAGCCAGCGTACACAGTGGTCAGAGTGGGACCATCCTAAATACAACTCCTCAGATTCACAAGGGACACACTCGGGGCAGACTCAGTGAGCACCAAAGCCCCACTGAAATAACTCTTGCCCCATAAAGGTGTCTCCAGCACAGAAGTTCTCCTACTGTAGAAACAGCTGACTCTCATAACCAAGTGGCTTGGAGGTCAATATCTCTCAGTGATCACCTAACACAGAAAGCCACTCTATCAACCCAGGAAAGCATCCAAAATGCAGAGACAAAGAAACAAGTCACAAATGACAGAAATGGAGGAAAGCAAACAACTGGATATAGAGTTCAAAACCACGGTTATTAGGTTTTTCAAGAATTTTCTAGAGACTGCTGATAAATTTAGTGAGACCCTCCAGGATATGAAAAAGGACCAGCTAGAAATTAAGCCTACACTGACTGAAATAAAGAATAATATACAGCAGCAGACTAGAGGATTGCAAGAATCAAGTCAAAGATATGAAATGTGAAGAAGTAAAAAACACCCAATTGGAAAAGCCAAAAGAAAAAAGAATCCAAAAATATGAAGTGTAAGGAGCCTCTGGGACAACTTCAAGCATACCAATATCAGAATTATAAAGGTGCCAGAAGAAGAGAGGGAGCAAGATATTGAAAACCTATTTAAAGAAATAATGACAGAAAACTTCCCATACGTGGTGAAAGAAATGGACTTACAAGTCCAGGAAGCACAGAGAATCCCAAACAAAAGGAATCCAAAGAGGACCACACCAAGACACATCAAAATCAAAATGCCAAGAGCAAAAGACAAGGAGAGAATCTTAAAAGCTGCAAGAGAAAAGCAGTTAGTTACCTACAAGAGGGCACCCATACAACTGTCAGCTGATTTCTCAACAGAAACTTTGCAGGACAGAAGGAAGTGACAAGAAATATTCAAAGTGATGAATAGCAAGAACCTATAGCCAAAATTACTTTACTCAGAAAAGCTATCATTCAGAATTGAAGGTCAGATAAAGAGCTTCACAGACAAAAAAAAAGCTAAAGGAGTTCACCACCCAACCAATATTATAAGAAACTAGGGGCCCGGTGCACAAAACTTTGTGCACTCAGGATGGGGGTTCCTCAGCCTGGCCTGAGCCCTCTTGCAGTCTGTGACTCCTCGGGGGATGTCCACCTGCTGGCGTGCCTGGTCAGCCTGGGCAAGGGGCTGATGGCTGTTTGCAGGCTGGCCAAGCCCCCCAGCAGTGGGGCCCTTCACCCCATTGGGGTGTGGTCAGCCTGGGTGAGGGGCTGAGGGCCTTTTTCAGGCTTCCCACAGTTCCTTCAGTGTTTGGGTCCCTACTGGGGTGCCTGGCCAGCCTGGGTGAGGGGCTGAGGGCCGTTTTCAGGCTGCCTAGAGCCTCTTCAGGGTTCAGGTTTCTACTTGGGTGCCTGGGCAGCCTGGGTGAGGGGTTGAGGGCCGTTTTCAGGCTGCCCACAGCTCCCTTGACCCAACATCCCAGCGAGGCTGACTGGAATCAGGTTTCTGAGGCTTATTTATCTTCTATAATTGAAATTTTGTTACCTTGAGCAGAGGCCTATGCAGGTTACGAAGTCTCCTGTTTGCTTCAGCTTGGTGGCTTCTATAATTGAAACATTGTTGCCGTGAGCAGAGGCCCAGCTGGCCTAGGCAGGCAGTTGCAACCGAAGCCTCCTATTTACTCTAGCTCCATGCCTGCCGGCCTCCATCTTGGCTGGGTTAATTTGCATAAAGTTGCTCTGACTGGCTGGGGATGTGGCTTGGCTGGTGGGTGTGGCTTAGGTGTCTCAGAGTGATGGTTAATTTGCATATTACTCTTTTATTAGAGTAGATGCTGAAAGGTATCCTTTGAGAAGAGGAAGAAGAAAAAGTAAAGATAAAAATTATGAACAACAAATACATATCTATCAACAAGTGAATCTAAAAATCAAGTGAATAAAAAATCTAATGAACAGAATAAACTGGTGAATAGAATAGAATCAGAGGCATAGAAAGGGAGTGGACTGAATTTTCTGGGGGGAAAGGGTGTTGGGGGTGCGGGAAGAGACTGGACAATAATCATACACCTATGGATGAGGACAGCGGAGGAGGTAAGGACAGGGGGTGGGGTGGGAACTGGGAGGAGGGGAGCTATGGGGGGAAAAAGAGGAACAACTGTAATAATCTGAACAATAAAGATTAAACAAAACACACACCTTGGTAGCTGCTGGTGTCTGGCAGTGGCTGCAGCAGCGGGGTGATGGGGCTGGTGCCTTTCCCTGATCATCCGGTCGCCTCCCACAAAGGGAGACCAGACTGCAATTTAGGCCCCCTCCCCTGAGAGTTCCCAGTATGTGAGAGGCGGCAGGCTGGGTTGAGGGTCCCCCCTCCCCCAGTGCACAAATTTCACGCACCAGGCCCCTAGTTTATACATAATCTCCATCATCAGCTCTCAACAAGAATCCCAAAGAGCCTTCAATCAGCTCCTGCCCAGGCCATGCACCACAGAGCATGCAGAGTGTAAATCAGATCATGGCATGGTGCAATCAGAAGGCAACGCCAACTCCTTAACATGGCCTCTGAAGGATATGTGATTTGGACACGCTCCTCATTCTTCAATCACACTGTTTTCCTTTCTCCTTCATAAACACACCACGCTTGTACTCTTGCGGATCATTCTACCTGAAATGTTCTTTCCTGGGTCTTCTTCATAGGGCCCACACCTTTGTATCATTCAGATTTCAGTATAAATCTACTGCGCATTCCCTGGAGATTCTGATGTGCACCATTTGGGAACATCCAGTCTATGCTATAGTGGGTGAGGAAAGAATAGTATGCATAGTCAGGAATGTTGTGACTCATGGTTATTGTTTTGTTCCGAGTTTTTATAGTTCAGTATTGCAGTGATAGTATAATACCATGAACCAGCATAATTTTTCAGCAACAAATTCCCAGCACAATTTTGCAATAATAAATTACTATCATTTCCTTGCCTATTTAATAGTGATATCTAAAGCCTCGACCAACAAAATTCCAGAAAACCTATTAGAAACAAAACCAAAAATTCCCCCAACCCCCTTAAAGAACAATCTAATATAATAAAAGAGAAACATGCAAATTTGACCATTACCACCAGCCAATCAGAGTGGCTGTATGCAAATTAACCCAGCCAAGATGGAGGCCAACAGCCAAAGTCTTCTGTTGCAACTGTCTGCCTAGGCTGGCTGAGCTTCTGCTCACAGCCACGCCCACCAGCCAATCAGAGCAGCTGTATGCAAATTAACCCAGCCAAGATGGAGGCCAACAGCCAAAGTCTTCTGTTGCAACTGCCTGTCTAGGCTGGCTGAGCCTCTGCTCACAGCCACGCCCACCAGCCAATCAGAGCAGCTGTATGCAAATTAACCCAGCCAAGATGGAGGCTGGCAGGGCGGCTCAGCACTGGGAGCCTCCACGGCTGGCCGGCATAGCTGTGCCAGGTGTGTCAGCTCAGTGGGAGGGGGGGGTCTGGCCTGGGGCCTCCTCGGGGCGTCCAGAAGCAGCTGTCCTGGGTCTGCTGCCTAGCTCCGCCCCCGGGAGCCTCCGAGGAGTATTAAGGAGCACCTGTCCCAGGTCCACTGCCTGGCTCCACCCCCTGGGGGCCTCCCCGGGGCATGCAGGAGCACAGGGCCTCTGCAGGGTGTGCAGGAGCGGCCATCCTGGGTCTGCTGCCTGGCTTTGCCCCCCGGGGGCCTCTGCGGGACATCCAGGAATGCCTGTCCTGGGTCTACTGCCTGGCTCTGCCCTGGGGGCCTCCTCGGGGGCATGCAGGAGCACCCGTCCAGGGT
>PVJC01051922.1:0-11317 GCA_004026665.1 Murina feae
TGGGAGAACATATTTGCCAATGATATCTCTCATAAAGGTTTAATCTCCAACATTTACAGGGAACTCATACAACTTAACAAAAGGAAGATAAACAACCCAATCAAAAAATGGGCAACGGACCTAAATAGACACTTTTCAAAAGAGGACATAAATAAGGCTGAGAGACATATGAAAACATGCTCAAAGTCACTAATCATTCAAGAGATGCAAATCAAAACAACAATGAGGTACCATCTCACACCTGTAAGAATGGCTATCATCAACAAATCAACAAATGACAAGTGCTGGAGAGGATGCGGAGAAAAACTAACACTCATTCACTGCTGGTGGGAATGCAGACTGGTGCAGCCACTATGGAAGACAGTATGGCATTTCCTCAAAAATTTAAAAAATGGAACTGCCACTTGACCCAGTGATTCCACTTCTAGGGTATATCCCAAGAAGCCAGAAACACCAATCAGGAAGGATATATGCATCCCTATGTTCATAGCAGCACAATTTACCATAGCTAAGATTTGGAATCAGCCTAAGTGTCCATCAGCAGATGAATGGATTAGAAAACTGTGGTACATCTACACAATGGAATACTATGCTGTGGTAAAAAGGAAAGAACTCGAGAGCGTTATACTAAGTGAAATAAGTCAGTCAGAGGAAGATAAATATCACATGCTCTCATTTGTGGATTACAATAAACAACATAAGCCGATGAACAAAAACTGATGTAGAGACAGAGAAGCATCGATCAGATGCTCAAAACTCAGAGGGAAGGTAGGGGAGGGTGGGGGTGAGGGGAAGGGATCCACCAAAGGACTTGTATGCATGCATATAAGCATAAGTGATGGATATGGACAACAGGGTGAGGGTGAGGGCAGGAGTGGGGGGATGAGAGGACATTGGGGGGATAAAGTCACATTTGCTAATACCTTAATCAATAAAGAGGGGAAAAAAGAATCTGATTCAATTAAAAAAAAATAAATGACTCACCTGGCCAGTGTGGCTCAGTTGACTAGTCAATCCCATGCACTGAGAGGCTGCAGGTTCAGTTCCTGGTCAGGGCACATGCTTCAGTTGAGGACTAGGTCCCCAATAAGGGGCATGCAGGAGGCAACTGATCTGTTTCTCTCCCTCTGTTCCTCTCTCTCTCTCCAAAATCAATAAAAACATACATATATTTTTAAAAAATGACTCAATTGTTGAAACTAATTACTCAAAAGTAACTTTAAAAATAAAAAAGTTTATCACTTGAAAGCCATGGGCACATTCTATAGGCAATGCCTAGATACATTTATTTTTAAGTTACAAAAAATATATAACAAAATAAAAATAAAAGGGCTAAAAATAAAATCATCTCATTTTATTATCAACTTTTAAGTTTCGAAAACAGAAGTGTTTTTCATATTCCCAGTCACAAAAATTATGTAGATAAAAATCTTGTTTTTATGAAATGAGATAGGAATAAGACTTTCCCAAAAGATATTTTCCATACTGGAAAGCAATTATAAAAAATTTTAAGTATAATAAGAGATTTAAATGCTCATGCTCCTCATTCTCACTAAATACACACAAGACCTCAACCAGTATAGAGAACAATGTTTTGAATATGAGATCCTCAGATTTAGTCTCAGTGTTCCATGAGTTCTCTGAGAATTTCATAATGATGCTTTCACTTTAATGACTGTATAAAAAATAATACAATCATATTTTAGATTATCTGGTTGATCATCTTAATATCAACTACTGCCTCATGATTTTAGTGCTCACATATGTGCTTAGGGATATAATGATGCCAAATATGCTTTAATAACTGAGGTCTAATAAAAAGGACTTGGTTTCCCAGTTCCTTGAATGCAGAAAAATGGTGGGAGAACTGGGTCATCGCATGGCACACAGTAGTACTAGCATGCTGAACTCAATAAAGAACTTACAAAAATGTCTTAATAGGTACAGGGGTTCTTACTGGGGTGATGAAAGCCACTGAGTTATATACTTTAAAAGTGCTGAATTTTATGTTATATGAATTTTATCTCAATAAAAAAATAACTTGGACCATAGCAGTCACTATTATAGACAGCATATTAAATGTATGTTGCCAATCTGAATATAGTTAGTTTTTTGGTTTGTTTTAAATTTGTAGCTTCATTTATAGTTGCATAAGAGTGACAACCCTGTGGAAATTATGCCTAGTTTTATATTTGTTAATATCTGTTCCATTATAACCAAAATAATTCAAATCAATACTGGGGATCTGTGAAATACCATTTTCAACTTTAAAATGGGCTACTTATTAAGAAAGTTTGAGAAAAACTGATATGAAAGACTCATAAACACTATCCACATCTTATTTCTCTGAAACTATAGTAATAAAAAATGGGAACATATTAGAAATTTTATGTCTTCTTTATAAATTACTCCAAGACCTTTGAAGGTTCTTATTTACCCATATATATATATCTACTTGTAAAAACTGAATTACCACTCAGCCAGCATGGCTCAGTGGTTGAACGTCGAGCTATATATAAACCAGGAGGTCACGGTTCGACTCCTGGTCAGGGCTCATGCTTAGGTAGGCTCAATCCCCAGTGTGGGGTGTGCAGGAGGCAGCGGAACAATGATCCTTTCTCTCTCATCAGTGATGTTCTCTCTCTTTCTCTGCTTCTCTGAAATCAATAAAAATATATTTAAAAAAACAAATAAACCCCTTCCCCCCAAAACATACACACTTGAATTACCAATTTAAACATAGTAGCTGCTCAACAAATACACACTGCTTTAAAAAATGAACAAAGGTACCAAGAATCAGGTACTGAAAAACAGAAATGCAGGTTTCTGCATTGATCCCAGGATACTTCAGCTTCTGCTTGATCCTCTACAATTAAACACAGTTACTAGTCAGTAACTTCTAGTGGTTCCACTGAGCATTTTAGTAATTAATAAACTCAAAAAAGGAATGCCCTCCCTGATCTGACAATTGGTAAGCTGTACTAGATAGGGATAGTGCAGTGATAGGAACAGTGATGGGATTAGGAAGGAACTATCTAAGAGCTACTTCAGAATCCTAAGGAACTAGATAAGCATAGTTTGAAAGTATACTAAGCTCAGCTCCTTGTAGGGTCGGCCAGCAAAACATCAGTTGCAAGTCTTCCCTGTTATATTTCAGTACTAAAAGGCTTAATCTTCTTGGTAGTAGAGAAATCAAGTGTTTCTGTCTAAAACATATAAAAAATGTTTTAAAAAGCAAAAAAATCTACGAAGTTAAAAAAAAAATAAAGCCAATAGTTTAAGGTCAATTCAATTGTGTTTTGGAAATACATGTAATAAATCCAAATAAGATTCATTCATTCAAACAATATAAATTTGTGTACACTTTATGGTGGATTTTATAATCTATCAATGATTATGTAAATTATAGATGTTTTAGTAACATTTTTCTCTCATGTTGAAAATTTCAGGAGAAATGCAAGTTTGAAATTTTTTGAGCTCTTATTGTGCTAGGCATTTAAAAATATAGTACAATTTGGAATTCATAGATTTGATCAGTCAAAGTCTGAGTCTGTCAAGGTTGATGACAGAGTAAGTTATTATTTTGCAGAGGCTGATACGCAGTAACAGGGCACTTATGTAGGTCGTGCATAGTCTAGTTAAGCACTCAACATTAACCTCACAACTCCCATTTCACCTTCAAACCCTCCAATGTGAAGTAGATATTACTCCCTCTTTTCAGATGAAAAAACCAAAATTCTATCTTTAGAGCAGTGAGCGTTTCACATAGACTACTTATGGCATGCATCATGAATAAAAGACATGCCAATTTGGGAACTGCCAAGTTAAACAAAGCAAAAATTAAACTGAAGAATTTCTAAGAGTCCTTCAATATGCTATGCACACCAGGAATTTTTGAGAGAGATACAATATGTAGTTTCCCAACTTCTAAGACCAAGCAATCCTTTCGTGAATGGGGAACAGGTGATAGACCAATGAGCCACGAAATACTTAGGAAACAATGCCATTGTGGTCTCCCAAAATTTGAAGATTCATAAAAGTTTGGGGATTAATTTTCATTACAGTCCATTGGTTAGGACAGGCATCATACATAATCATTCTTTATAGGGCAGGAATCCAGTGATTTGGATTTTATAAAGGATTGCAGATTCAAGGTTCAACAGCGTTTATGAAACAAAAAGCCAAAATTGTTCTGATTACATCTTCTGGACATAAAGAGAAGTCATGGTGGAAGAAATAATTACCAACGATCCCTAAATGACTGCTAATCAAAATCACTTGGGGATGCTCTTTAAAAAATCAAATTGCTATAGCCAAATAGGAAAAAAAAATCAAATTGCTATAGCCAAATAGGGAAAAAAAAAAAGTCAAATTGCCACACTCAAGATTCTGATTCATTAGGTTGAGGTGGGTCCCAGTGATTCTAATAGAGGTAGGGTCAGGAGACAGAGGGAAGAGATTATCAGTGGTTCTCAACCTTCTGCCCTTTAATACAGTTCCTCATGTGGTGATCCAACCATAACATTATTTTCGTTGCTACTTCGTAACTGTAATGTTGCTACTGTTATGAATCGTAATGTAAATATCTGAAATGCAGGATGGTCTTAGGCGACCCCTGTGAAAGGGTTGTTCGACCGCCAAAGGGGTCATGACCCACAGGTTGAGAACCGCTGGACTAGAGAGCTTGGCTTTCAAGAGGATAAACAGAAAGGCAAATGCCTCCAGCTGCCACTTCGGAATGGAGTCAAGAAACAGTAAGCCATTCTTACCATTTGCAACAGCATGGATGGAACTGGAGAGCATTATGCTAAGTGAAATAAGCCAGTCAATAAAGAAAAATATCACATGATCTCTCTCATTTATGGATAATAAAGAACATTATAAACTGAAGAACAAAAATAGATACAGAGGCAGAGCTGCATCAGACTGTCAAACTATAGTGGGAAGGCTGGGGAAGGTTGCGGGGGTTAAGAAATCAACTGAAGGACTTGTATGCATGCATGTAAGCATAATCCATGGACACAAGACACTGGGGGGGGGGGTAGGGGAGGAGTGGGGAAGGTTAAGGGGAAAAATGGAGACTTATCTAACACTCTTTGTAATACTTTAAGCAATAAAACAAAATTTTTTAAAAAAAGAAAAGAAACAGAAAGCCACGGACTATAACCATGAGACTTAGGTAACCTTTGTATCTTTAGCATATATTGCAGGATTGTATGATTGGAATAAATGAGATTTAGGCTTAAATTCCTACTCCATAAACTTACTATCTGTAAAATTGGGCAAGTTATATAATCTCTCTGTGCCTCAGTTTTTTTTACCTATAATATGAAGTACTTAGCAAAGTGTCTGATATGTGATAAGAGCTCAATATATACTGTCATTATTCCTGGTCAGTCTTCCAGTAGTGATTAAGAGTAAAACTATTAGGGGGAGGGAGAGCCTTCTGATATTATTTAGGAGGAACCAGTACATAAAAATGTCTTGGAAGCCTGGCTGGCATGGCTCAGTGGCTGAGCATCGACCTATGAACCAGGAAATCAAGGTTCAATTCCCGATCAGGGCACATGCCTGAGTTGTGGGCATGCAGGAGGCAGCCAATCAGTGGTTCTCTCTTATCATTGATGTTTCTATCTCTCTCCCTTCCTCTCCCTTCCTCTCTGAAATTATTAAAAATGTATGAAATAAAACAAAAAAGAAAAAAATATATATATTAAAAAATGTTTTGGAAAAGAAAACCCCAGGGTACAGAATGAGATGGGGCAAGTAACAAAAGTGAGAAAAGAAGACTGAGCCCCTGGTATTTGTAGGAATTGGACAGAGAAAGAGAAAGAAAGATCCTGCCCATAATACTCCGTACAGGGCCTCTGCATGAGCATGAGAGAAGCCATGACTTAATTAGGAGGAGGTTCCAATGTCCCAAACAATCCCAATACCCCAGACAACATTTTACATAAGAAAACTAAAGTTCTGATGGTTAAAGTTATTTGCCTAATGTTACACAGCTATTAAATTAAATTTAGATATTGCTTCAAATTCAATGCACCTTCCACTAAACTATACTGTCTGAAAAAAATTCTTCATTTAGTCCTATCTCTGAGAAAGAAGAGGCCACGTTATTTGGTGAAAATAAATACATACCAACAGCCCTGATTGGTTTGGCTCAGTGGATAGACCGTCGGCCTGCAGTCTAAAAAGTCTCAGTCAGGGGCATGTACCTTGGTTGCGGGCACATCCCCAGTAGGAGGTGTTCAGGAGGCAGCTGATTGATGTTTCTCTCTCATCAATGTTTCTAATTCTCTCTCTCCCCCCCTCTCCCTCTTTGTAAAAAATCAATAAAATATATATATTTTTAAAAACATACCAACAAATACATAGTTAGGTCTATTTAGTGGAAAAGAGGGAATATTGGCAAGAAATCTATTTAAGAGCTTAATACTAGAATTTTAATCCTGGCACTCACTGATTGTATGACTTTAGGCAAAAAACTTTATTTTCCAATTAGTTTGCTTGCCTGGGAGAATCTTGCACCTTGAAATAAAAACCAAAATAATGCATTTGATAATAATGTATTTTGAACCTATTATAAACTAGGTTTAGATTTCTGGTTCCAGCAGTATGGCTAAGTAGTTAGCTTCAAAGCCCCTGACATAAACATCTAGTTATTCCAGAGAAGGAAGGAAGGAAGGAAGGAAAAAGGACAGGAAGGGAGAAAGAGAGAGAGGGAGGGAGGGATAGGAAAGCTCCTTGAGTCTGAGGCAAGTATAATCTTATACCAAAAAAGACAAGGGAAGAGCATAGAATGACAAAGGAATATTACAAGACAATTTTTATGAACTGTTAAAAAAATTCCAAATAAAATATTAGTGCTCCAAATCCAAAAATATAAATTCAACAAGCTGATCCTAAAATTTATATGGAAGAGAAAAAGGACCAAGAATAATAAAGACCATTTTGAAGAAGAACAAGTTTGGGGGCACCAGAGACCAAACTGATTATAAAGCTACTTAATTAAGACAGTAAGATATAGCCCTAACTGGTTTGGCTCAATGGACAGAGTGTTGGCCTGCAGACTGAAAGGTCCGATTCGATTCCTGTCAAGGGCATGTATGTACCTAGGTTGCGGGCACATCCCCAGTAGGGGGTATGCAGGAGGCAGCTGATCGATGTTTCACTCTCATCGATATTTCTAACTCTCTATCCCTCTCCCTTCCTCTCTGTAAAAAATCAATAAAATATATTTTTTAAAAAAGACAGTAAGATATAGTGATAGAGTGTAGTGATAGAGAAATAGATAAATGAAACAGAGCACCCAAAAGAAAGCTTCTTATATCATAGACTAGAGGCCCAGTGCATGAAAGAGACTATCCTTCCTTCCCCTTGCTGCTGGCCAGGGACTTTCTTCGTTCCTTGCCGCCCCCTAGTGATCCGTGCATTTTACAGTGAGCAGTAGAACTCCCAAGCAATTAGCATATTAGCCTTTTATTATATAGAAGGATATGACAATACAGATCAGTGGAGAAAGCTGAGTGAATTATACAATACACATGGTTGGGAGAATCCATTGGGAAAAAGTGAAATTAGACCTCTACCCCAAACTGAATTTCAGTAGGTAACATTGAAAGTATGATAAAAATGCAAGTTTTTACTTTCCTCATAAACAGAATGATTTAACCAAAGGACATTAAATGTTCTAGAAAACAATTTGATTCTCTATAAATACTAGAATAAATGTTCCAGCTAATGGAAACTAAAATTACAAGGTTATCTAATCTAATCAGAGTAATATGCAAATTGACCCTCACTCCATTACACCTAAGCCACACACATCAGCCAAGCCACGTCCACCAGCCAATCAGAGACACTGTATGCAAATTAACCCAGCCAAGATGGCAGCCGGCAGCCACGGAGCTAGAGCAAACAGGAGGCTTCTGTTGCACCAGTGATGGAGGAAACTGCCTGCCTAGGCCAGCTGGACCTCTGCTCAAGGCAACAAGGTTTCAATTACAGATATCATGGAGCTGAAGCAAACAAGAGTCTTCCTTGCCTGCCTAGGCCTCCACTCAAGGCAACAAAGTTTCAATTACAGAAGATAAATAAACCCCAGAAACTTGATTCCAGTCAGCCTCGCTGGGACGTTGGGTCAATGGGAGCTGTGGGCAGCCTGAAAATGGCCCTCAACCCCTCACCCAAGCTGGCCACACCCCCATGGGATGAGGGTCCCAACTGGGGGGCTTGGCCAGCCTGCAAACAGCCATCGGCCCCTCACCCAGGCTGGCCAGGCACGCCAAAAGGTGGACATCCCCCAAGGGGTCCTAGACTGCAAGAGGGCACAGACCAGGCTGAGGGACCCCCTGAGTGCACAAATTTTTGTGCATCAGGCCCCTAGTATCTAATCTAATAAAAAAGTAATATTAAAATTGACCATTTCTACGGGATGCCTAAGCCATGCCCAACAGCCAATCAGAGCGGCTGTATGCAAATTAACCCAGCCAAGACGGAGGTCAGCAGTCACGGAGCTGGAGTAAAGAGGAGGCTTCCGTTGCTCCAGGAGTAAACTGTCTGCCGGCAGGCTGGGCTTCTCCCGGCTCCAGGCAACACTGTTGCAACATAGTTGCAATTATAGAAGACTCAGAGCTGAAGCAAACAGCAGGCTTCTATCGCACCAGCGATAGAGGAAACTGCCTGCCTAGAGTCTACTAAGGCAACATTCTTTCAATTATAGAAGCCAGGGAGCTGAAGCCAAGAGGAGGCTTCATTACCAGCCTAGGCCTCAGCTTAAAGAAACAGTGTATCAATTATGGAAGATAAATAAACCCCAGAAATCTGCTTCCAGCCAGCCTTGCTGGGACATTGGGTCAGTGGGAGCTGTGGGCAGCCTGAAAGCCTGAAAACGGCCCTCAGACCGGCACCCAGGCTGGCCACACCCCAATGGGGTGAGGGACCCTACTGGGGGGCTTGGCCAGCCTGCAAACAGCCATCAGCCCCTCATCCAGGCTGGCCAGGTACCCCAATAGGGACCCAAAACCTGAAGGGACTGTGGGTAGCCTGAAAATGCCCCTCAGCTCCTCACCCAGGCTGCCCAGGCACGCCAGCAGGTGGACATCCCCAGAGGGGTCCCAGACTGCGAGAGGGCACAGGCTGGGCTGAGGGACCTCCCAAGTGCACAAATTTTTGTGCACTGGGCCCCTAGTATTATGATACAATAAGATATATATAAACACACACACATATGCATTACATACCAAGTACATGTTAAATGCACATAAAAATAGTATAGTTCTTCAAATGCCTCTATTTTAATCATATCATTTTTCATGACATAATTCCAGCAAACAGCCAAACCGAAAAGTAGGAAGAAATAAAAAGTACATGTATGATCATGATCTACTTTATGGTGCATTTCCACCTTTTTGCTATCACACCTCTGTCCCTGCAACTGAAAATTAGAATCAAGATGCTACACACAGTTTTATTCCTTGTTTTTTCCATTTAAATTGTGAGATGATAATTTTCATAACTCACTCAAATCTCTGACCATCTGTTTTGAACACCTGCCTAGCCATCCATCACATTCTAGTACATGCTAATCTGTAGCCTCAACTACTCCCTTGGCTCACTAAGCTTCGGTCAGGATGGTCTCTTCCAGTCTGTGAGGAGAGGTCTTCCTCACCATAGGGTGGTTACACAAGCCATTTCTTTTTGTCTGGTACACTGTCCCTTCCTTCCCCCTATATCCTCACCTAATAAAAAAAAATAAGAAATCAGCACTCTGAAAAGTCTAATATGCAAATCGACCAAATGGCAGAAGGACCAGTCGCTATGACGTGCACTGACCTCCAGGGGGCAGATGCGAGCTGCATCCAGACTGCAGGCCCCAGGCCAGCCAACGTGGGTGCCAGCGGGGGCCCCCGATGGCCCTGTAGAGGGAGGCGACTGGTGGCAGCAGGGGTGGGGCCAGTGGGGGGAGTGGTGTCAGGCTGGTCAAGGCGGATGTCAGTGGGGGCCTCCTGCTCACCCCACCAGTTGCCCCACAGATCGTCTCTGATCACTGGCCAGGCCTAGAGACCCTACCCATGCACGAATTTTGTCCACTAGGCCTCCAGTATTATAATATACTCCCTTTTCTTCATGTCATTTATCATAATTTTTAGACATGTATTTATTGGTACAATTTGTTAAGTATCTGTAGGCAAGGGCCATGCCTATTTTGTTCTCTGCCTTATCTCAAGTATTTAGCACAGACTCTGTTCTATAGAAGTAAAATATATAATTACAAAAACAATTTTCTTGTTTAAATCTACTGTTGTCTAAATCTTCCTTAAGCATGTTTACTTGTATTTTTTCTTTAATTGTGCTAATTGTATAATAAAATCATGATTTTAATAGTGGGAAAAATTAAATTTCTTATATTATCTCTAAAAAACAATATACAACTAGTTATCCTCCAAAACTATTGATAGGAAGGCATATCAATACTTTAAATTGTATCATCAGACTCTAAAATTCTATCTTAAAAAATCACGTGATTCTAACTCCATTTCATTAACCTGATAATAGCATTATTTTGATTTCCATGGAAATGTAATAAATTGTTGCGTTCATAAATAAAACATTCTAAATATTCAGTTGTGGATAAACAAAAACAATGCATTTGGTGGAGAAATGTTAATTGCTTTAAAATGCTTTCTTAATACACCCACATAAATAAAAATGTAACATTAAACAGGAAGTTACTGTTGTACATTACTAGAATAGTTGTCTGTTTAAAAACAGGAGTCCGGACAATATTCAAATTTTAAACAAACCTATATTTGTGATTGAAAAATAACGACTTCTATACCCCACAGCCTTGAATGAGAGGAGTTTGCAGACTACAGCACATCACTACTAAATAGCAGTAACAACAGTAACAGCATAATACCCAGCAAAAGGAGGAAGATATTTCAATAGTTTTCTAAAACCGCAGAATGTGAAGTGCAACTATAATCCTGACAGTGAAATGCTATAATACATACCACAGGTCAATTAATACTTTCTTGCCCTATTGCAATGCAGCCTTGATTCTCTAAGTCAAAGTATATATTAAATACACATTATAGCCAACTTTCTTTGAATGACCCCGTTTTGTATGTTATTTCTTTATAACTGTACTAGGGGCCCGGTGCACAAAAATTTGTGCACTCGGGGTGGAGGGAGTCCCTCAGCCCGGCCTGTGCCCTCTGACAGTCTGGGACCCCTCAGTGGATGTCCTATGATGGCCCCAGTCTGCCAGGCGCCTTCTGTGTGTGTGTGTGTGTGTGTGTGTGTGTGTGTG
>PVJC01051923.1:0-11309 GCA_004026665.1 Murina feae
TAAGTGCACTGGTATATTAAATACCCAATTAAAATAATTGTCAAGTATAAAAAATAACTTTATAAAGATAGTTGATGAAAGTAAAATCACATACAGTTACAAATGGAGCATTCACAGTGATGCAGTGTCTAAAAAGGAAGTTTTAAAACATGCATCAATGACATAGAATATCACGTCTTGAGGGAAGAATAGCTCTTTGTATGACTGAAATGGTAAAAGTTGGGGGGAAAGGAGAGCTTTTTGAGAGCTTGGGCTTAGTAGATGTAGTAATATGCTATGACTGAAAAATGAAAAGGAATCTAGAACAGCGTTAGAGAAGGATGACTCACCAATACCTAAGGAGAGTTCAAAGTTACCAAATCCCACACTTTTAATCTATTGGAAGGGGGAAAATTCCATTTCTTTCTGTCTAACTATAGGACCCCCTACAAAATGTGGCATTTCTTAAATCTATCTTATTTCCAGGTTATCAGCTTGATTTTGCTATACTTTCCAATTATTGACATTCTCAGATAGAAAAGTGTTGTGTCTCCTGATCACTATATTAGTGTCTCCAATAATCCATTAATCTTTCTATAGTCTTTAACTAAAAACTTTAAAGTTCTTATTCTTAACTGAGATTAACCTTTAACTGGGTCTGATGAGTTCTTGCTATTATGTCTAATAGAATCTGGTCAAACAAAGGTAGCTCTCACTGGTGTGAATAAAGCAGCTAGTTCTTAGGTTAGAGAAGACTGAAAGCCATGTGCAAGGTCTTGAATACTCTAATTTTCAAATACTGCAGTTTTACTTTTTCTTTTTTAATAGATATGAATAGCAAATGTGTCTTCAAGCAGCAGATAGCAAGACAACAAAATAGATAAAAACACAGGCTACTATAAATCAGTCATTTTCATAATATTAAATTAGGTTTAAAACCCTATGAAATACAAAGTCAAAATGGCATATGTGCAATTTTTAACAGAAAAGATAAACTTGGAAAAGAGCAATAAAATAAGACTGCCCTTCTCAATAACAGAGGTATAGAAGGAGCTTCTTTGGATCACCATTTCAGTTTTGGCATTTCTAAAGGATGGGGTGAGACATTGATGTATACTTACTAAAAAGGCACGATATAAGAACATATCTACAGGCCTCACCAACAAGGCTGACCTAAGAGGATCTGGGTCCTGGACTTTTTATACATTCCCGGAAGCACTGGAGAAGCACATCACTATACCTTTCCCCAATTTCTTATCTCCCTCAACTGCCTGTCTGCCCTTAAAGTCAGAGGAGGGAAATGCTGAGAGATGATTATGTACCTTTAATTTTCTAAACCACTATCAGCTCACTGAGGGGATGGATATGGGGAGGGAATGGGGACTAAAACTGCTTAGAACCCACTCCTACTTCAAGCTGCACACTTTTCCAATCAATTCACAAAAACCTCAGGAGGTAGATGGGGAATCTGAGATTGAAAGAAGTAAAATGAATAAGCCTAAGTTTATATGAATACTTAAGGTAGTAGAGTCAGGATCTGAATTTGATACTATTTAACTCTAACATCTGTGTTCTTTCCACCACACCAATACCATAAGGCACACTTGGTATACTGTAAAAATTCAATAATAAATGCTTGATTATGAAGATGAAGAAGTAAAGGTACTTTGAAAATAAAAAAGCTATTACTAAAATGTGAGATGATTACAGATGATTTATTTATTTATTTTTATTGTTTAGATAATTGCAGTTGTTCCTCTTTTTTCCCCCCATAGCTCCCCTCCTCCCATTTCCCACCCCACCCTCTGTCCCCACCCCACCCCCCGCTGTCCTCATCCATAGGTGTATGATCATTGTCCATTTTCTTCCCGCACCCCCAACACCTTTTACCCCTGAAAATTGTCAGTCCACTTCCTTTCTATGCCTGATTCTATTCTATTCACCAGTTTATTCTGTTCATCAGATTTTTTATTCACTTGATTTTTAGATTAACTTGTTGATAGATATGTATTTGTTGTTCATAATTTTTATCTTTACTTTTTCTTCATCCTCTTCTCAAAGGATACCTTTCAGCATTTCATATAATACTGGTTGGGTGGTGATGAACTCCTTTAGCTTTTTTTTGTCTTTGAAGCTATCTGACCATTAATTCTGAATGATAGCCTTGCTGGGTGAAGTTAATTTTGGTTACAGGTTCTTGCTGTTCATCACTTTGAATATTTCTTGCCACTCCCCTCTGGCCTGCAAGGTTTCTGTTGAGAAATCAGCTGATAGTCGTATGGGTGCTCCCTTGTAGGTAACTAACTGCTTTTCTCTTGCAGCTTTTAAGATTCTCTCCTTGTCTTTTGCTCTTGGCATTTTAATAATGATGTGTCTTGGTGTGGTCCTTCTTAGGTTCCTTTTGTTTGGAGTTCTCTGCACTTCCTGGACTTGGAAGTCTATTTCTCTCACCAGGTGGGGGAAGTTTTCTGTCATTATTTCTTCAAATAGGTTTTCAATATCTTGCTCTTTCTCTTCTTCGGGCACCCCTATAATTCTGATGTTGGTACGCTTGAAGTTTCCCAGAGACTCCTTACACTATCTTCATACTTTTTGATTTTTTTTTCTTTTGGCTTTTTTGGCTGGGTGGGTTTTGCTTCTTCATATTTCATATCTTTGACTTGATTCTTACGATCCTCTTATCTGCTGTTGGATCTCTGTATATTATTCTTTATTTCAGTCAGTGTATGCTTAATTTCTTGCTGGTTCTTTTTCATATCCTCGAGGATCTCACTAAATTTATCAGCAGTCTTTAGGAAATTCTTGAAAAACCTAATAACCGTGGTTTTGAACTCTATATCCAGTTGTTTGCGTTCCCCCATTTCTGTCTTTTGTGATGTGTTTCTTAGTCTCCGCATTTTGGCTTTCTGTGCTAGGTGTCCTATATAGGGCCCAGTGATTTAGTCTCCCCAATCACCTGGGGTGGACACTCTTGTATGCCTTTGAAGGCTGGGTGCACAGTCTTGTTGTAGTTATCACTGGGGGGAAATGACCTGCAGGCCTTTCTCCTCGTTGTTTGGAGTTTGGATCTATTGGAGTTCTGTTCCAGCTTCAGACCCTTAGGTTATGCTGCAGGCAGGCAGGTGCACAGCTTGGGCGGGGTTGTAGGTGGGGTGGGGTGGGGTCTCAGAATCACCGGGGGTGGAGCGACTCACAATGGCTTCCCCTCTGTTAATGCTGCAGTTTCTCCGGGTTTGGCGACTCTAAGCCCTGGGGTCTGTGCACGATTCTCAGTCCCCGAATCTCCGTATCAGTGATTGCTGGGAATAGCACTGCTAGAATGCCACTGGTCTTCCGCATCCCGTTGTCCTATAGCCCGTGTCGCATTCAATGCGAACCAGGAGCTTATAATCTCCTCCACCCTTTCACCCGCACCACCACGCCGCAGCCTCTGTTTCGCGTGTCCGTACCTTTCAGTTTGGGCGCCGGGAGCTTCTATTCAGTCTCAAAGCACTCCTTCTCTTGCCTTTTGGTTGTAAAGCTTCCCCTCCCTTGGTTCTGGAGGATGGCCGTTTATCTGTATAGTTGTATTTCTATAATGTAGGTGTGGAGGCTGCGCATTTAGGTATATACCTCATGCGGCCATCTTGGTTCTCCAGATGTTTTTATTTTTTAAATATATTTTTATTGATTTCAGAGAGTAAGAGAGAGGAAGAGAGATAGAAACATCAATAATGAGAGAGAATCATTGATTAGCTGCCTCCTGCATGCCCCCTACCAGGGATCAAGCCTGCAACTCTGGCATGTACCCTGATCAGAATCAATGAACTTTGACTTCGACTGCCTGGTTCATAGGTTGACAATCATTGCACCGCACCAGCAGGGCCAGATATGATCTATTTGTGAAAAATTCTAAATAAAATCATTATTTACATTTCAAAAGGATTTATTTATATAGGAAATATTCTGGTATAGAAAGACTGTGTTTGGCTTCCTGATAATAATCAAGTATTTGGCTTCTTGAGAATAACCATTACCACTGCCTCTACATTTGCTAAGTGCTAGGTACTATGCTTAAATATATATCTCTTAACAACATTTGGAGTAAGGCATGTTATTCCCAAACAGCAAATAATAATAGTAGCTAAAACTTACATAGCACTGCTCTAAGCCATGATTCTCAAGAGTGGCACTATTGACATTTTGGACCAAATAATTCGGTGTTGTGGAGGGCTGTCCTATGTAGTAGGATCATACTTGTACCTCCTGCCTCTACTCAACAGATGTTAGAATCACTCCCTGCTTTCCTAGTTGTGACACCAATAGTCTGTCTCTAACCGGTCAAATATGCCCTGAGGAGTAAAATCTGTACCCCACCCCCTAATTTCTAAGCTTGCTACCACAATTCTTTTACGTCTCGCAAAAACTTAATAGGCAGGAAATTATAGACCACAGAGGTTAATTCATTTCCCTATTGTAACACATCTAGTAATTGATAAAGCTGAGATTCAAATCCAGCCGTTCATTTCTACAATTTATGCTCTAAATAGATACATTATTCTGCCTCTCTGTTTATAGATGAGGAAACTGAGTAGCAGAGCTCATGTGACTTGTCCAAGATGACAGAGCTAATAAGTGGTAAAAGCAGGATTCACACCCAGGCCTGAGTAACTTCAAAATCTATATTATTAAATATTATGCCAATTGTTATCAGATTTTAATGTGCCTAAGAATTACTTAGGGAGATTGCTAAAGATGCAAATCTATGTCTCCCACCTCTAGTGATTAATTTTATAGGCCTAGGGTATGGCCTGGAATCTGCATATATATAAATACCCCAGAGAGTGGTCCTAACGCCACACTCTGAAAAACTATTTTTCACTGCATCCTTTCCCTAGAGAGAACAGAACAATAGTCTAGCAAGGGTGTAAAAAGTGAGGCGTACAAAGTGAGGAGTAAAATTTTAAGTAAAGGAGCATCATTGCTCAGAAGTGATATACCGGAAGAGGGGGGAAATAAAAGTCACAGATGAGAGAAAATGAGCTATTAAAAAACAACAAGGAGTTGTTTTGGAATCAATCTCTACCTTCTGAGGTTTATTCTTAGAATACATATACAAATTCAAAAAATGTTAGAAAATAAGCATTTGATCTAGTATGACATTTTTATTTTATATTAGAAGCCCTATCTGGATGAAGACCACTCTGAAAGTAAGAAATGGAAGTTTTCAATTATGCAGCACTATCAACAGAGGACAGGCAGGTCCCTATGACTGAAAAAGCTGTTACACGAAGAGGGATCACAGAACCTGTTCCTTCTGCCTACCCTGCCAGGGGACTCTTCCTAAAATACCACTTTTGCTCTGCTATTCCTCTGTCCCACATCATCCATAGATCCTTATGACCTGTCAAGGTCAAGTCCAAACTACTTGCAGGTCTTCAAGACCCATCACAATGAGGCTGCAAAGTGTATTTTCATCCTTATTCCAAACTTCCTGAGACATAATCCTTCAGCTCCTGACAAACTTATGTATTTCTATATCATACTTCTCTGTTCCTTGGACACACCGCATTTGACATCTTTACTCTGCCTATTTTCCCTTCCTAGAGTTGCCTCCCTTCTTCATTCCAAATTCTGCCACTCTTTAAAGATTATTCAAGTCTCATATTACCCAGGATATCTTACTGTCCACAGGGACTTTCCCTTTCCTGAACACCCAATGTAAATGTTATGGACTGAATGTCAGCCCCACATTCATATATTAAGCCCTAATCCCCCAGTGTGGCTGTATTTGAGATGGGGAGTCTAGGAAACAATTAAGATTAAATGAGATCAGAAAACAAGGTACTTACATCCTTCCACAACCACATCAAAATTACAACTAAAATACAGAACAACCATAATTCAGAACTGCCTGAAATGTGGTTGAATGGAGGCCCTACAACTAGAGAATTAAAGAAACCACACTGAGATTGTTAGGAGGGGCAGAGGTGCGGAACAGGCTAACACCCATGTGGCATGTTTCAACCAGGAGAAATATCTTGAATGCAGAGACCTCACGTGAGGAGCAAAGGATCCCAGCCTCACACCAGAACCATCAACCCAGGGTTCCAGTGCTGGGAAGAGAAGTCCTCATAACTTCCAGCAGTAAAAACCAGTGGGGAGGCCTGACCGGTTTGGCTCAGTGGATAGAGTGTCGGCTTGCAGACTCAAGGGTCCCAAGTTCGATTCTGGTCAAGGGCATATATCTTGGTTGTGGGCATATTCCTAGTGGGGGTTGTGCAGGAGGCAGCTGATCGACGTTTCTAACTTTCTATCCCTCTCCTTTCCTCTCTGTATAAAATCAATAAAATATATTAAAAACAAAACAAAACAAAACAAAACAAACAAACAAACAAACAAACCAGTGGGGATTGTAGCTGAGTAACACAAAGGCAGCCAGAGACCCAGGTAGTTCCTCTTAAAGGGCCTATACAGAGACTTACTCGGACTCACTGCCTCTGAGCTCCAGCACTGGGTCAGCAGTTTGGAAGGATCCAGAAACAAACAGGGAAGAACAAAACTGTCTGGCATCAAAGCAAGAATGAGTGGGGAGGGGGTGAGGGCAGCTTTCTCCAAGACAAAAGTGTTGGCAGAGGTCATTGTTTTCTGCTGAGATCTCCCTGCTAAAGAGAGGACAAGGTGGCACCATATCTGAGTTTCCATCAATTTGGCCCACACTGTCTGCCCCACCCTGGTGATCCCCTGAGACACTGCCTTACTCATTTTGCAGCCCCACCCAAGCTGTTTGCAGTGGCTTTTCCATATGAATGGCTTGTTCTGACTCAGGCTTCAGGCATTCCTAAAATTTCTCAAACAAGCAGCAGCTGGCCTTAGTGTGTCCCATACCTCTGGAAAAGTGGCCCCAGGCTCAACACTAGCAGCAGCCTGCCAAAGTTCATGTTTAGTCTCTCTTGGGCACCTCTAAGCCCAACACAAGTAGCAGCGATCTGCAGATCACTCTGTAGTTTGTGTTGGGTGGCTCTAGTCAGAATACAGGCAGTGGATGACTCTGCACTTCTGGAGGGGCCAGTTCACCTCATAGTCAGCTTTAGACCATGTCAGATTACAACCCTGCCATATCCATGAGCAACACACACAAGGGGAGACTCAGTGAGCACCAAAGCCCCACTGAAGCTAGTCCTGCTCGATAGGGGTATCTTCTGCACAGCAGCTCATCTGCTGTAGTCCCAGCTGGTCTTCTCAGCCAATTGGCCTGGGGATCAATTCCTCCCAGTGACACCAACAGCAATCAAGACTCAATTATAACAGGACACTGCACACAACCCACACAGGGGCACACCTAGAGCACTGGTCACCAACCAGTAGTCCACAGACAACTGGTGGTCCGTGAGGTCCAAAAGGTTGGCAACTACAGGTTTCAGGAAACCTTTGGAGCAGCATTCACTAACTGGTGGTCCATGGACCACTGACAGTTCGTGAGGTCCGAAAGATTGGTCACCACTGATATAGAATACTCAGCTCAGGTGATTGGGGAGGCTGAGCCACTGGGCCCTACCGAACACCCACTACACAAGGCCACTCTACCAATTCCAGGACACATAGTAGCTCTACCCAATATATCAAAACAAACACAGGGAACAGCCAAAATGTAGAGCCAAAAAGAAACACGTCACAAATATAAAAACAGAAGAAATCTCCAGAAAAAGAATTTAATCAAATGGAAGAAAGCAAACTACTAGATACAGAGTTAAAAACAATGGTTATAAAGAGAGCTTCAAGGAACTTGATGAGAATGTGTCAAGGAACTTAGTGAGAGTATCAAAGACATGAAAAAAGACCAGTCAGAAATGAGGGATACACTAACTGAAATGAAGAATAATTTACAGAGAGATATATGTACTAAGCTTTGTAATACTTTATATAAAAAAAGAAATAAAAATAAAAAAATAAAATAAAATCAATGGGGAAAAAAAGAATAATTTACAAAGAATCAACAGTAGAGTAGAACATGCCAAGAATCAAGTCAGCTATTTGGAATATGAGGAAGCAAGGAACACTCAATCAGAACAGCAAAAAAAGAATGCAAAAAATATGAAGCTATTATAAGGACAACTTTAAGTGTACCAACATTCACATCATTGGGGTGTCAGAAGGAGGAGAGAACAAGAAATTAACCTACTTAAAGAAATAATTACAGAAAACTTCCCCTATCTGGTGAAAGAAATAGACTTACAATACCAGCAGGCACAGAGATTCTCAAACAAGAGAAACCCAAAGACACTCACACCAAGACATATCATAATTAAAATGCATAAGGTTAAATACACAGAGAATATCTTAAAATCAACAAGAGAAAGCAAGTTACCAAAAAAAAAACACACAAAAAAACAAAAAAAACCCTCTCTCCCAATGCACACAAAACACTGGGGGTTAGGGGAGGACAGGGGAAGGGCAAGGGGAAAAAAAAGGAGACATATGTACTACTCTTTGTAGTATTTTAAGCAATAAAATAAAATTTAAAAAAAAAGAAGCTCTCATACGACTGTCAGGTGATTTCTCAATAGAAACTTTGCAGGCCAGAGGAAGTGGCAAGAAATATTTAAAGAGATGAATAGCAAGGACATACTATTCTAACTAGCAAGGTTATCATTTAGAATTGAAGGTCAAATAAAGAGCTTCACAGACAAGAAAAAACTAAAGGAGTTCATCACAACCACTACATGAAAAGTGGAAGGAAGAAGAAAGAAGATAAAAATTATGAACAAAATGGCAATAAGTATCTATCAACAATTGAAACTAAAAATTAAAACAAAGAATATAATGAACAAAATAAACTGATGAATAAAATAGAACCAGAGGCATGGAATTATGGAATAGACTGATGAATCTTTGAGGAAAGAGATTAACTGAAGAACTTATATGCATATATGAATTACCCATGGATACAATAGGGTGGTGAAGGCTGAGGAGGGGCAGAATCCATGTGAAGAAGCGAAATGGGGGGCAAAAAAATTAGGGCATCTAAAATACTCTCAACAATAAAGATTTTTTTTTTTTTTTTTTTAAAGATTTGCCCTAACTGGTTTGGCTCAGTGGATGGAGTGTCGGCCTGCGGACTGAAAGGTCCCAGGTTCAATTCCGGTCAAGGGCATGTACCTTGGTTGTGGGCACATCCCCAGTGGGAAGTGTGCAGGAGGCAGATGATTGATGTTTCTCTCTCATTGATGTTTCTAACTCTCTATCCCTCTCACTTCCTCTCTGTAAAAAACCAATAAAATATATTTTTTTAAAAAGATTAAATAAGATCAGAAGGATAGGTCCCAGATCAGACAGGATTAGTATCCTTGTAAGAATAGACACCAGAGAGCTTGGTGTTCCGGATCATTCTCTCTCTCCCGCCCCACCACTCTGTCTCTTCAATCCTCCCTCTCTGCATACATTCACTGAGGAAAGTGAGGCCATAGTAAGAAGATAGACATTTGCAAGACAGTTAAAATACTTATTAGAAATTCAAGTTGGAACCTTGACATTGGACAACTGTGAGAAAATCAAGTTCTGTTGTTTAAGCCACCACATCTTTGCTATTGTTATGGCAGCCCAAGCTGACTCATACATCAGGGAGTGAGAATTACAGTAAGCACTCAGTAAACAGGTGCTAAATAAATCAAGTCAGCTGGAGTTTGGGTAGCAAGGCAGTAGAGAACATCACCAGAATCTGTACCTAGTTTTCCCCTCTCCTCAACCCCATACACACAACAAAATTTCTGTCTGTACCACCACGTAGAATGGAACTGGGACAGGTTCCAAAGTGGAGCAATCAAGGGATGGGGTGGGAAACTCCTTTCCCACTAGGAAGTTAAAGGAATGGATACAGAGTGAAACTTTGTCTACCTGCCAGCAGTAGAGAAAACCCAATGGCTGATTCCTGAGAAAATTTCACTACCAGATAACTAGGAGTGGGGGTGAGGAGCTGATCAGTGTGCACTGCTATCACGATTTTGTTTTTTTCAGGCAAACCTATTCTCCCTGCTATTAACAAGTCACCATTACAGAGGCACCAATGAGAATAAACTGCTTGTCCTGGAATTAAACCTTGCAATAGCACTCAATGACTAATCAATTTTCTACTTCAGTTATATTAAGTAACCACTGATTTAAATGATGGTGTAAAGGTCTGAATTTAGACCTAGAAATTAAAAACTCAATATTAATTTCAGTTTCCACGAATGTTTGTCTGTTCAAGTCTCCTTTGATTCTTCTATAAAACATGTGCAGTGACATGTATAGGAATATGTATTAATTAGGAAATTCACATAAAGTGCTTTTAAAAGAGTGAGCAACTATACCAGTGGTGAGTATTTAAGACTACTTGACAGGTCAATGAATCAATACATGTTGCTATGGCATTTAGTGGTCACATGCCTTCTTGTGCTCAGGCTGACTTTATAAAAGACATGGTAGATATCAACAAACAGACTCAACAATCACCACCAAGAATGCAACAAAAATCACCACAAAGCCAAATATCTCTGACATCAGCATCTGGCTCTGCCACCTACGTGCAGAGTGGCCCTAGGAATGTCCATGAGCCCCTCTGTCTCTCAATTTCCTATAACATAAGAAAGATGCACTGTCATAGATGTGGGGCAGTGTTGTAATGAAAAGGTGTTGTGAGAATCTTAATAAAAGCGTAATATTAAAATTAACTGTTTCTTCAGGACGGCCTAAGCCATGCCCACCAGCCAATCAGAGTGACTTATGCAAATTAGCCTAGCCAAGATGGCGGAGGCCACAGCCCCAGTGTGCAGCTTCTCTGGAGCTGCTGCCTCCGCCATCCAGGCGGAAGCTTCCAGGGCACGGGACCAGCCGGCTGGCCCCCAGCCCCTCCTGGGAGACCGATGGGGTGGCCAGCGCCATCTGATTGACCTCCCAGGCGGAGAAGCCTTGCGGGGGGGCGGGGAACCAGCCTGCGGGGAAGCCTTGTGGGTGGCGGGGAACCAGCCTGCGGGACCCCGCGGCCCCCTCCTGGAAGGCAGATGGGGTGGCCAGCGCCACCCAATGGGCTTTCCAGGCAGAGAAGCCTGGGGGTTGGGGGGAAGGGACCAGCCGGGGACCCCAAGGCCCCCTCCTGGGAAGCCTATGGGGTGGCCAGCGCCACCCCATCGCTTCCCAGGCGGATGGCCCGGAGGGTCAGTGGGAGCTATGGCCAGCCTGAAAACTGCCCTTAGCCCCTCACCCAGGCTTGCCACACCTCCTGGGGTGAGGGTCTCCACTGGGGAGCTTGACCAGCCTGCAAACAGACATTGGCCCCTCACCCAGGCTGGCCAGGCTCACCAGCAGGTGGACAT
>PVJC01051924.1:0-11306 GCA_004026665.1 Murina feae
GCAATGGAAAGGGCTGTTTACTCAGGTCCGGGAGTGGCGGCCGCCATGTTGGCTGGGCTAATTTGCATACAGCTGCTCTGATTGGCTGGTGGGCATGGCTTACCGGTCTCGGAGAAACGGTTAATTTTAATATTTCGCTTTTATAGAGTAGATAAGTCTGAGCCTCACTTATTACATCAACAAATATTTGTATGACTTATGGAAGACATATCTACCCATATTTCTGATGACACTTATTCCTTGATCTGCCCCTTTGAAACTTTTGTACATGGTAAAATAAATATTTCCAACACTAACTAGATAAACCACACCCACTTGAAACTGTGGGACTATCCAGCGTGATCATTCAAATGTGTTACACATTTTTTAGAACCTACAGCTTTAAATTTCATTTCAAAATAAACTAAGGTTATGGGCTCAATCCCCAGTTATGGCTCATACAAGAATCAACCAATCAGCCAGTGTATGCATAAATAAGTGGAACAACAAATCAACGTCTCTCTCTCTCTCTCTCTCTCTCTCTCTCTCTCTATATATATATATATATATATATATATATATATATATATATCTCAAATCAATAAAAATAAAAAATAAAAACCTCTCATGCCAAGTGGAAAGAAACATCTGGGGAAGAAATGTAGGGGAAAACTCGGTGGTCTAAAATTAAAATGTAAAAACAACCTTGCTGGTTCTGTCCCATAGATCCACTGTGATTGTTCCATAGAAATTAGGGCATGCATATACTTTAGTTTTCAGTCATGTTAATGATTCTATACACTTCCCATCATCTGCTTCCCTTTTATGCCCCTGGCTATCCATATCCACTTTTCTGACCTGACTCTTAGATGTAGATGCCAGATCTGTGGGCATAAAATAGACTTATAGTGGCTGAAGCAATGCTGCCTACATAGGGAGGAAACCCACGATTTTGGTCCCTCCAAAATAATCTCCAGAGGGCAAAGCTGTCTGGTTCAGTGTCTGTAATCCACAAGAACAAATGCACAAAACAACAGAGCGAGTAGTCGACAAGCTCCTTTTTACATGCTGCATCATTTATTTCAAAAAAAAAAAAAAAAAATTTAAGGAAACCCCACCTCATGCAGGACATTGTTTTAGTGAGATGTTTTCTCTGAGCTAATAGGAAACTGACCCAGAAGTGACCTCCAGCAAGAAGCTTGATTTGGCACTTAACAAAGAAACGTTTCTGACCACTCAGCCAGAATCCAGCTTTTCACTGCCAGATTTTAAAATAAGGAGAGTTACACAGGTGCTGCTGGTGGGCTAATTACAGGTGCCAAGTCAAATGCATCCTCTCTGGCAGCAAGTCGGCTCAGCTCTATGGTGCCTTGACTCAGTTATAAAAACACATCCTTCCATTAGCAGAAATGTCACGTAAAATGTGCAACTCAGTCCTGTAGGAAGATTAATTCATCTGAAGTTTACCAGTACGTGGTCCCTTCCCAAACTGGGTAACAATAATATTGTCCAGAAATCTACAGATACATCTTCCTTTCATAAAACTGCCATCAAACTAAATAAGGATTTCTCGACCGAAGCACCACTGACATTTATGGACCACAAATTCTTTGCTGTGAAGGGCTCTCCTGTGGCTCATAGAATGTTTAGCTGCACCCCTGGGTCCTATCCAATAAATGGCTGTACCACCCTCCCCCCCCCAGTTATGACAATCAAAAATGACCCCAAGTGGAAGGGGGGCGGAATCCCTCTGGTTGAAAATTACTTGTCTAAAACTGGTATGCTACAATGGAATGCCTACAAAAATTCTGGGACCCAATGCAATGAACATGTGGGCCCCTTGTTCAAAAATACTAACAATTCCAAGATGACACAGCAACGTGTTAAACCAAACAACAGTGCTTTCTAAGCACAAGGTCTTGTACGATTAGACTGGTCATTAGCTTGGGATGTCAGCCCTGATATCACAATAGAATGCCTCATTCTTCACCAACACGATGCTAATAACACGCATTCATGTTTTTGTAACGTACAGTGGCCCAGCTCACAGCTGTCAGCACCCCACATGCTTCCCTCATGTGTGTTAGGGTAGTTGCTTTCACCCCCACCCTAGTTAGGTCCATTTACCCATATTGTGTCCTGTTTTACTTGCCCTGTCATTTCTTCACTCTTGTGGCCATAGGAACAAGACAAGAGAACTAGTTTTACTTCAGGGCTAGTTTTCTTTCCACCTGAACTTTGCTACCGAATGTTCAACCAATACCAAACAGGCTGCCTTGAACAACTTCTTTTCTCACTCCGTGATCCCCTACCCACCCCAAAAGGCGACTTGCATCCCTACAGCCTATCACAGCCCTGCCCCGGGGACTCCAAAATAAGTGATCCTAGTCAGCTTGGTGAACACAATTTCACTAACGTGACCATTTTGTTTTAACTAAAAACTGCTATTTGCTGAGTTATGTCCAAGGTGGTAGACTTTGGTGCTTGCAGTAGTACCACAGCTGCATTTCGCAAATGCGAAAAGCAAGGCTTGTTGCCGGTAAAGAAACCGACATTTAAAAGACAAAGCCTGCTCAAGATCACAAGTAAATTTAGCATCTGAGATTATGTCTTCTTCACTTCAAGCCCTTGATCTTAACCATCTCACCTCCCCATAACCTTTCTGCTGATCCCGAAGTGAGTTTTATTATTATTCCTCCCCATCACACCCGTCAGCTCTGAAGAAGTATCTCAAGACTAAAGGAACACCATTAGAAAGCACATCACTTGGTATTAGTGAGTGACTACTCAACAGAAAGGAAATATTGGGGCAGGCAAGTCTGACACCGATGCTCTGATATTTTATTATTTTTCATGTTAACATGAAAGCATTCAAACCTGTAAAGAATTGTTGTGAGTTTATTTGAGCCAAATTGTCGACAATTGCCAGGAAGCAGAATCTCAAGTATTGGGCTAATGCTCTGGAGAGTGATATTTTTTGCACCTTGCTTTATACATTACAATCAAAGGAGGAGAAGTGGGTTACATGAAATCCACTGGTAATAGATTAGGGAGGCGGGAGAAAGCAAAAGTGGAGGGACTCCCTCTGGGATTGGATAAAAAGTAAAATGATAGACACATACTTCTTTTACTTAGGTGGGACACCATAGTTAACAGTCAACAGTTAACATGATAACAATAACAATGTTGGCATTTACGGTCTCTATCCTGGAACCCAGATATATTTGTTTTTGCCCTGAGGGGTCTGGAAAAAGGGAAGTTACAAGTTAACCTGACATTTCAGGGATGTGTGATGCTAGATGCAAAAAGACAACAGCTCAGTTAAGGTAAAGATTGACCTTTGTCAGGGAAGATCCTGGCCTGGGACGTGACTACCATAACTGCTTTTAAAGTTTTAGTTTCAGACCATCTTTTGTGGTTACTTTAGGTCTTTGAGTTTGCAAGACTGCCATGCAGGCCTTCCCTGAGCTCAGGTTAGGATGTGGCCCCTTTTTCGTCCACATTTAGAATAAAAAAAAACTAAGGAATCTCAAGACTGACTTTTTAAAAAATATCAGCTTACTTTGGCACAAAACTTTATTTGCTTCTATTCTGCAATTGATCAGCATTGTAATTGGTTTCAAATGAAAGAAATTTGATTAGTAATCACAATTTCTAAAATATAATTTTCCACTTACTTGATTTAAAATATTTTATTCTATATTTTCACTTGCAAATCTGAAAATTTTTTTAAAGACCTTTACCTCAAAACTCTTTGTACTGTCCAATGAGACACTTTCCCTTTAAAGGTATATATGTATCAACTTTCAGCTAAAATGTATGATTCCTCTGTTTATATGGGAATGGAGTCTATTCTGCTGAAATAAATTTCTGTATCCTGAGTGCCTAGGCCACTAGTCATTTGTAGTTAATGCTGACTACTACATTTGGCCATTGTAAAACAATCCCACGAGAAGAGAGGGAAAATGTAGAATCATGTAATAATGATCATCTTTGTATTCTTTTCCATTTACTGAATCTGCCACAGCCATCTGTAGGTCATAAGCCTTGCATGGGAAAAGCACTCCATGGTCCAAGAATGTGTGAGAAAGTAAAGCCATTCAACGTCCAATGTCAGAAAAGTCATTTGTTTTGTACATACAACCATTCCAAGCTCTTGAGCAGTTAGGAAAAATCTGAGAGTAAAAGAAATTCTTTTGTCCATTGAAACTGCTAAAATGTGAGAAGAGTCTATGAGCATTTCAGAGAAAGATGTCAGCTCATAGATCTCTCCATTGTGACAAAATGCACAGTTATATGTAGAGATATTAAACTTGAGAGACAACTGATCAATAATGTAAATTTTTTTGGATAAATCATTAAATTAAAAAATATATACTCATATATCTCATCATTCACATGGTTAAAAATCATGAGAAGGGACAAAAAATTAAAATGACCACTAGCTACTTACCATCTTTCTAAATCTTCAACTCAAGTTTGAATATAGAGGCAAGAGTCAGTGTCACTTTTGAGGCAGGTGTGTTAAGCTATTTACTTTTTCTATGAATTTTATCTTCCATTTTTCAGTCTCCCTCTGAATCAACTTCCCTTTCTTCAGCATATTAATTGCAGTTTAGTTTGAATAGCTTTCCTAATCTAAAAGTAAATAAAAATAAGTTATCTCTCCCTCTTCCTCCTTCTCTCTTCCCTCCTTTCACAATCAAATTTCTGGAATCCTTGGATCATCATTTTTTTAAAGCTCCCATTTTCTCTGCAACCAATTGAAATCTAGTTTTTGCCTCCATCAAGTCTTATATAACAAATTCCTTTACAGTTCTCAACTTGTTTTATTATCTTCAGAGTTCCTGATCGGTGGCCAATCAGAAGGACCTTAGTGGTAGTTCCCTAAAGTTAAAACCTGTCTCTGATACCTACTTTCTGTGTGATTTTAGACAAATCATTTAATTTCTTTGACTCTCAATTTAGAGGTAATAATAGCAACCTACAAGGATGGCATGTAGTATTACTATTGAGATGCCCTTGCTTCTCATTTTTTGGTCAATTAAACTTCCTGGTTTGTTTCCTGTTTCTCTGGATATTGTCTCCGTTGTTGCTTCCTCCCTTTGCTCACTCTTAAAATATTGGAGTTCACCAAGGTTCTGACCTTGAGCATCTTCTTTCTACTCTGTCCACATATGCCCTGTCTCATAGACTTCCTAAATGCCTCAACTACCTCCTAAATGCTCATGCTTCACACATTAATATCTCAGTAACAGGTCTTTCTTCTGAGTCTGGATCTATATAGTCAAAAGACTAGTGGAATCTCCACCCGATTCCACTGGCTCCTTAAATTTAACACACCCAGGTCTGATCAAACCTTCCTATGCCCCTAATCAATAGAATACTATGCGTATATCCCTAGTCACTAACACAGAGAATGGCATTATTCCTCTAGCCACACTAAACTGGAATGTGGTCTGGAGGAGTAAATCATCAGGCTTCTTCTCTCTCCTGAAAGCCCCCAAACCAAGACATTTTCCAAGCCACCCATCTCCCCTTCTGGCCTATCTCATCCTTCCACCCAGTCCTGCTGCCTTAGTTCAGCTCTTCATCACTTTTATCTCAACAATTGGGAGTTTCCTCACCAGGCTCCCTATTTCTGGTCTAATTCCTATGTAATCCTTTTCCCCTATTCCTACCAGAGTTATTTTTCTAAAACCCAAATCAAATCACATAATTTTTCTTTTTGAAAGGTTTAGATATCTTCTAACCCCACAGGATGGTATCTACTCTAATAAAAGCATAATATTGAAATTGACCATTTTCCGGGATGCCTATGCCATGCTCACCAGCCAAGCCACGCCCCCCAGCCAATCAGAGCAGATGTATGCAAATTAACTCAGTCAAGATGGAGGCTGGCAGCCACAGAGGCGGGTGCGCTGCAGGCAACGAGGTGGGCGGGGTGGGTGGGGTGGGTGGGGTGGGTAGGATGGTGGTGGGGTATGGGGTAGGCGGGGCAGGTGGGGTGGGCAGGGCGGTGGCAGGCCATGGGGTGGGCAGGGTCCCAGACCGTGAGAGGGCACAGGCTGGGCTGAGGGACCCCCCCCTCCCGAGTGCACAATATATTGTGCACTGGGCTCCTACTAGTAAATAAAATCATTTCTCGCCCGGGCCTATTAATCTGTCCCCCTTATTTCCTTCCACCCTCCCAGTGCAAAGACATCATCTCTGAAACTTGACTGATCTTCATAAGCTTAGAACTGCTCATACATCCTATATCCCCCAGCTAAGGTCAAAGTGGCTAAGAGGTTTCAGACTCTTGGCTATAATACCTACCAGCTATGTAACCTTAAACAGGTTTCTAAATCTCTGTATCTTATTATATAGCACTTAGTAAGAATGCATCAAATAAATGTTAATTGTGATGATTATCATGATGGTTTGTATAAGCATCTTTTCATTAGAAGATAAATCATGTACTAGCGTTCTCTGCAAATAACATACTGCATAGTGACTCATCAGATATTTGCTGAATATATGAATAACTGAATGGATAAATGAATCAATTCATGGATCAATAAATTCAGGGTAATAAGCAGAAATCAAATATTTGGGTAGGTGCCCAACAAGCATTTTACATACTTCATTACTGAGGGCTAGGAGTTGAGTTCCAGTATTTATCCAACTTTCCTATCTCTCTGACATAAACTAACATGAAAATGAGCAATGGAAAAAAAGTAACTATCATGCTTCTCTCACATGGGAATATAGTGACAGAATGAGGGTTTAATGAAGATCCACCAAATGTTAGGTTCTTACTTTCAAGATCCAAAATCTGTATTAGTTGAGATTCTTCAGAGAAGATCAAGGTTCTTTAGAGAAAGAGAGAGAGAAAAAGAGAGAGAACGTGAGAGAAAGATTAAAGAATTGGCTTAGATGCCTTGCTGGCATGGCTCAGTGGTTGAGTGCCAAACTACGGGTGTGAGCAGAGACGATGCCAGCCGTGGGTGCGGTGCCGGCAGTCGGTGCAAGTGCAAAGAATTTTCAGTAACCACCAGAGGCTTGCCTCAATGACAGCGACCAGTGCCCCGCCTTGGTCTGGTGCCTTTGCTCACCCGCTCCACCATCTCTCCGCAGCTGACACCTGTCATGTTCCATGCTCTGCTGCCTGCTACCAATGCTACCATATTCCTTGCCCGACCCTGATGGTCAGCGCACGTCACAGCAACCAGTTATTCGGTTGTTTGGTTGTTCTGCTGTTTGGTCTATTTGCATATTAGCCTTTTATTATATAGGATAGCTTTAGAAAAGTGGAGAGACCATGAGTTTTATTCCTACTGTGTTTTTTCTGTTCTTAAATGAACGGCTCTAAAGAGCAAGCTATTTATGGCACATTAAGTCCTTTGTGGAGCTTCAAAATAACAAGGAGAAGCAGAGGGAGTTTACTTCTCTCTGAAAGCAAAGAAGGGACATGTACAAGTATCCCTGTAGTTTTGACTTGTAAGATGTAAAAAAATAAATAAATAAAATAGAATTCTAACTAAGAATCTTCTCAGCTTTTGCTGATATGTCCCCTGAGTCAGCTTTAGGTATAGAACCTAAAAACATCTATTCTTGATCTCTAAAAAAATGTCCAGGAAAATAATATATTAAGCATTTGAGGCCATCCAATTTTTAGTGTCAATTATAGATCATGGTTCCTTGGTGATAGATGACAAGAGTGACACAGCGTAGGAAGAGAAATATAAGATTAAAAAGATCTCTAATTGAGCATTCTACCCAACACTAGCTTTGTTTGTATTTTCCAATCTCTCACAAGTATGAGGTTTATTTGTATCAATTTTCAATAATGGCTTTCAACCATATTGTGCAAAGGATAGTTTAATCATATTCCTTAAGTCAGTCTGCCTTTCAGCCAAGTCAAATATTTTTGTCTGCTAAAACTTCTGTATGATTTGGAAATGAGGGATAGAGCAGAATGTTTTGACTTACCTGTTAACAGAATGATCCACCTCTACCTAAGACATTCTTGTCTCTTTCCTTGTACCTTTTCCCCCTGATTTTTGACAGTTTAAGGGTTCATTCTTCCAGCCAAATAAGTTCCTTTTAAAAAATCATTAACATTTCTGTTTTTTTTTGGGGGGGGAGAGGTTATATGAGATTTCATCAATGAGGTATAAACTAGAATTCAGACTACTGAAGCTAATAGAGAACCAGATACATCTATCTTTATTAAATGAGTAATCTTTCTAGAAAATCCTTTTGTTTTGCTGTTCGAGTTCTATAGATAGGGTTGCTTCTCTAACTGTAGAGATTAAGACTAGAGAGCACAAAATAACTGAAACAACATGTAGGCTTAGAAGAGAATAATAAAAACACACAGCATGCACTTTGCTGTACTCACCAACATTCAGGGATAATTCAGAAATGTGTGCTGACAGATAAAACTGGAGGGATATTAACCTAAGCTCCTTTATCATTTTCAGAAACCTAAAGGAACCTATTAAAATCACAGCCTATGGGAAAAATAATAATAAAAATAAAAACAGGATAGGAAGGGCCACCCAGGAAGTTGAATAGAAAGCTTCTATATCACCATTGAAATGATGAGTTAAACGTTAACATTTCACCAGAGTGAAGTTATTTGTTTGGTCAACCAGTATCAAATGCCTATTACGGTGAACAAAATGCATGTGCCACCTCCTGATCATGGTGCCACAACAGACCTGGTAGCCTGTCATCCAGCTCCATAATAAGAGCAAAGTCGGAGGGAAGCAGTTTCCAGGAGTTAGCTCCACCTTCTTGGAGGTACCTCACTTCTTCCATCAATACTTGTTCTTGAAGCTGTAGCTTGATATCATTCAGTCAACCAAGTGAAATAATTATTGTCTTTAAATAATAGTGATTTGGGGGGTTAGTTGGGATTTACACCATCACACTTCTCCTTCTCAAACCTACAGACTTGGGCTGGAGCCGCAGCACTAGCTCTCCTGGGTCTCCATCTTACAAATAGTAGATCGTGGGCTTTCTCAGCCTCCACTATCATGTGAGCCAATTGCTTTTAATAAAGCTCTTCATAAAGATATATATTCCTAATGGTTATATTTCTCTGGGGGACTCTAACTATGTCTCTAAATAACATCTTTAAATGCTAAGCTTCTGACACTTTCAATTGATTTATTTTCTGTGAAAAACAAAGATTTAGTTTGTTCATTTTTGTTCAACCCATGAGCCTACCACACACATACAAACTTTACTTTGCCTCATCAATCCATGACAGTTATTTTATAATTTTGTCCAGATCAATATTCAGTCTTATCTATCTAAAGTTGAGAAATGTACACAATAATTTTTTCTTCTTCCTGCAAAACATTTTTCTTTCCCTGAAGTTTATATTTGTCTTGGTTTTCATTTGTTTAGTTTACTGTCTTTTTATCTTTAATTTAGTTCCAGATGCTGTTCCAAACTTATAAATCTTCTCTTGGTATGGTACACTTGAACACTGTAAGTATCCTAAAAATTTTATCTTAAAAAAATCTTTCTCAGCTCATTGTGACATGCTCCAAATAGAACGTGGTTGATCTAGGCCTGCGGCAAAGCTGCAGTCGAGAAGTCTCTTTCCTATGTTCCTGGGAATTCCCATTACCTCCCTCCTGGGCCTGATCCTGTGGCTTCCTATTTCTTGGTTTTCTCTCTGACTTGAGTCCAACCCTTTTCAAAAAACTTCATGGTTATGAAAGATAATGTTTTTGAATTCTTGCATATTTTAAATTATCTTATCTATAAACAAGCTAAATATTTGGTTTAACTGGCATAAACATTTTGTTGTAGATCATTTTTAAAAATGATTATGAAAGTATTTCTTAGTGTCTTCTGATGGTCCTGAAGAGTATTATGTTAAGTGAATAAGCCAGTCTGAGAAAAAAAAGTACCATATGATTTTACTTATATGTGGAATCCAATGAACAAAATAAGCTAACAAACAAAATAGAAACAGACTCTGTCAACAGCTGTTAGAGGAGAGGGAGTTTGGGGGCATGATGAGTGAAAAAGGGGAAGGGATTAAGCAAAAAGAAAAGAAGAAAGAAACCTCATAGACACAGACAACAGTATGGTGATTGTCAGAGGAAAAAGGGGTGGAGGGGAAGTAAGAGGAGGATAAGTAATGACCGAAGGAAATTTAACTTTGGGTGGTGAACACAATATACAGATGATGTTTTACAGAATTGCACACCTAAAACCTATATAATTTTATTAACCAATATCACCTTAATAAATTCAATGAAATTTTTTTTAAATTGATGACCTTCTAATATTTCCTTTCTTACATAGAACTTTTTCTGTGGAAGCTTCTACCAGGATTTTCCCCCTCAACTATTCTAAAATTTCACAATTATGTTCCTTGGACTGGACTGACTTTCATTCATTGTGTAGGACACTTGGTGAGCCCTTTTAATTAGGAAACGTGGTTTTTAGTGATGAAATTATTTTTTTAAATATATTTCTCTAATAATTTTATTTTCTCCATCTTCTCATTCTGAAATTCTTTATTGGTTTTCCAACATATTGTTGGTATGTTGGAAATCCTAAATTGATCATCTCATGTTCTAATCTTTTTTAAATCCTACCGCATATCTCGTCCTTTTGCTTTGATTTCTAGATTTCTTCAATATTATCTGCCAACTCTTCTACTGACTTACTCATTTCTACCAAGATATTTTTAACTTCAAAGTTTTTTTATTTTCTGAAATGCTTCATAGTATACATTTTTTGGTCTATGCTTGGTTGTCTCTCTTGACATATTAATTATATTTTTGGGATTTTCTGCTACTTACATTGCTCATTTACTACTTGTCCCTCTTATTCTGTTTTTCAAAATTATATTGCTACTAGAGGCCCAGTGCACAAAAATTTGTGCACTTGGGAGTGTCCCTCAGCCCGGCCTGTGCCCTCTCGCAGTCTGAGACCCCTCGGGGGATGTCCACCTGCTGGCGTGCCTGGCCAGCCTGGGTGAGGGGCAGAAGGCCATTTCAGGCTGCCCACAGTCCCTTCAAAGTTCGGGTCCCTACTGGGGTGCCTGGCTGGAAGTAGGTATCTGGGATTTATTTAACTTCTATAATTAAAACTTTGTTGCTTTGGTCCCCCGCTAGAAGCCTAGGTTGCCCCTGGCAACCCAAGGTCCCAGCCTGGCAGGTATCTGGAGTTTGTTTATCTTCTATAATTGAAACTTTGTAGCCTTGAGTAGAGCTCAGGGCCCACAGGGCCCTGGCTTCTTCCATTGCCCGGGGCAACTCCAGCTCTGTGGCCACCGCCATCTTAATTGATTTAATTTGCATATTTGCTCC
>PVJC01051925.1:0-11310 GCA_004026665.1 Murina feae
TTTCAGAGAGGAAGGGAGAGGGAGAGAGAGGAACATCAATGGTGAGGGAGTCATTGATCGGTGGCCTCCTGCAGGCCCCGAGCATCGCCCCTGACTGGGAGTCAAACCGTGACCTCCTGGTTCACAGGTCAGCACTTAACCACCCAGCCAGGCCCCACGGACCTTCTCCATCGCATCACCCCCTCCGCAAGGTCCTCCATCCCCTCACCCTACCATTTCCACCCGCCCCTCCCTCTTCTCCAAGCAACCCCTCCACTGGCCGCAGAATCCCGTCCCGGGCGTCGATGGCCGCACACAGCTCCCCTTCCCGGCCTTGCTGAGGTTCCCCACGACACAGGCTGGGCCCCACCACATGCCCACCCGTTCAGAGCAGACACCCCACAAACAACAAACCCCACAGCCAGGCTCGGCCTCAGCCCATGCCAACAAGGCTGCGCGCCTCCCTTGGGGCTGTGTGACCATCACAGGAGATCATCACCGATCCCCTGGCAAACTCTCTACAGAGAGACTTGGAGGGACAGTGTCCCAGGCAGCCCGTGCATTCTCACAGCGGAGGACAGACGGACGGCCCGACTCAGGCTCCCACAGCATCGGGAGCCCAGGGGTGCAGCCGGCAGAGGCCTGCAGGCTGGGGACCAGGCCAGGAGTCTCCCCTGGAGAGAGGATTGAGATGAGCCGAGGCCCAGGGGGCAAGCCCAGGCCGGGGTGGGATCCCCATCAGCACACAGAGGAGTGGCAGCGGCCAGCACGAAGGAGGCCCAGCCGCCGTGTCCCTGAAAAGCACCTTGGCCTCCAACGAGCATGGAGCCCTGAGCTGCAGCGAGAAGTCGGGGAGCCTGTGGCACAGCCCTGGGGGTGGGGGTCTCCCCACACAGGCCCCAGGCCTGTCCCGCCAGAGGGCTGCGGCCCCACAGGGAGGAAACAGGGTGCTCCTGAAGCGGGGACAGCAGGCATCGTCCCACTCAGCTCCCTGCGCTCTCCCTCCCAACCACCTTCTCGCCCTTGGCCGCAGCCTCCGCTCAGGAGACACTCACCACTTCCCCGGGAGGAGGCGAAGCAGGTGGTCGCACAGCTGACCATCCACCGCCCTCATCACCAGTGGCTGGGACCACGCTCCTGCCCTCCGACACACACACAGACACACACACAGAGACATGCATGTAACTAGCACCTGCAGGGAGGGCGGTCACAACTCAGGGAATTAACAGAAGAGTGAGTTGTGGGACTTAATCATCAGCAATCAGCCCCTGAGCAGAAACGCGCCCAAAGGCCAATGGCGGCAAATCTCCTCCCATCGTCTGTCCTGCGAGGACGCGCCCTGGGGTAGCGGGGTCTCAGGCGCACCAGCAGCTGCTGTGGAAAGCTGAGCGACGTCCACGCGTGTAGCAGACAAGCTGAGGAAATACTGTGGCCGGCGCCTGCAGCACCTGCTTGGAGCACTGAGGGGCAGGCGGCCTGTCGCAGAGCCCAGGTGGGACCTTCCCTGCCCTCCTGGCCGGCAGCCGCAGCGCCCAGGACCCGGCAGCGCCCAGGACCCAGCAGGTGCGGCCCAGAAGGAGAGGAGAGGCACCTGTGTGCCTCTCGGTGAATCCCACCCAGCCTGGGGCAGTCAGAGGTGGCCTAGCGCCTGGGCCTGTTTATCACAGGATCAGCCTGGGGGTGACAGCCGGGCTCCTGATAACGGAGCTTAGCTTCCTGCAGCGAGGCCTGGAGGGGACAGAACCATGCTGGCTGCTGGGGGAGCTGCAGGGAGGGAGGCGGAGCTCCCTGAGGAGACAGCCCCGGCGTGAAGTCTCTAGACCACCAGGCAGTATCAGCAGTTCACAGACGACAAGTCACTGCCCGGTTAATATGCAAACCAAACTGGGGACCCAGAGGCCAAAGACACCTTTTCCCACAGTGATGCCAGTGAAGGGTGGCAAATGCCTTCACCCTGGGCCTCCACCTTAGGCCAGTGGTTCTCAACCTTCTGGCCCTTTAAATACAGTTCCTCATGTGGTGACTCCCAACCATAAAATTATTCTCATTGCTGCTTCATAACTGTCATGTTGCTGCTGTTATGAATCGTAATGTAAATATCTGATATGCAGGATGGTCTTAGGCGATCCCTGTGAAAGGGTCGTTTGACCCCCAAAGGGGTCGCGACCCACAGGTTGAGAACCGCTGCCCTAGGCCTCCACCCTGGCATCCCAATGGAACACCACTCCCAGCTCACACAGATCCGACTGAGCTACTCCTCGTCTGACTGAGCTCCTCTCCCATGGCCTTGGACTTGGAGGTCAGCGTCACTATTGTGGGGTGAAAAGGCTCCCTTTCCATTCTTACGTGAGTATAAAAAATTGGGTTACAAAATGGTAGTGTAAGTAATTGTTCACAACGCATCCCCGTTTTTATTTCGCGTGTTTCGAAAGGAGTAAGTCACTCCGAATGGTATGAAACCTCATTCATGTGGCGTCCAGAGAGGGGAGGCCAGAGGAGTGGCTTCCTGAATAACAAGCACTGAGTGTCCCTCTGCCAGCTCCCCTCCCCCCGTCCCTCCTCCACCCTGCTGGCCCCGAGGGGCTGTCACTCAGAGGCCGCACGTGATGCAGGCGGGGCCAGTCACAGCCCTGGCCGTGGTGGTGCAGGGGGAAGCAGGCACCTGACCCCAGCGGCCCAGCGGCCTTTCACTCAATTAATTGCGTATAAACCTTGGGGAGGAGGAGGCCTCTTTCTTTTCATTCAAAAGCCTCCGCCACGTAGACTTGGAGTGAGCTCAACAGCTCTGAGACAGCCCACTAGCCTCCCGGGACCGCTCTGTCCCCAGCCAGCGGCGCACGGTCCACGGTGCCAGGCGGTCGGCATCCCCAGCGATGCACGGGAGCCCGGCTCCCTCACCCCAGCTGAAGTTCACCTGAGCAGGAAGGAACCCGCCCCAGTGAACCACATGCTTCTCTACTGCCTTCTATTCTTTTAGTTTAAAAAAAAGCCACACTGAATACAATGCGCACGCGAACCTCTTCTTACTGCGGGTATTGACCTGAGAGGAAGGGGAGGCAGCGCGGAAGGAACCATCCCGCTGTTCTCTCCTGCGTCTTGGCCGCTCCCCCACGCAGGCCGGGCGCTAAGGCCCCACGCACGGGTGCGTTTGTGCGAGCAGGCGGGACAGAAGGAGGCTTCTGGGTGCGAATTCGAGAAACAGTTAACTCTTGTATCATTTTTAATTACCGTAGCATTTCCCAAAGGAACAACTGTAACCCTGCCTCGCCGCACCCCGCATGCATCCGAAGCGACGCGCCCCAGCTGAGTTTCAGCAGGAGGGCAGCCGTGTCCCCTGGTCCAGCACAACAGCCTAGAGAGGCCCCGCCGGTTTGTCTCCGTGGACAGAGAGTCAGCCCACGGACTGAAGGGTCCTGGGTTCAATTCCAGCCAAGGGCATGCATGTATCCTGGATGCAGGCTTCCTCCTGGCCCTGGTCAGGGCGTGTGACGGAGACAACCCATCAACGTGTCTCTCTCACATCCATGTTTCTCTCTGTCTCTCCTCCTCCTTCTACTCTCTCTAAAGAATAAGAGAAAAATATCCTCGGGTGAGGAGTAACATTAACATCATCCTCATCCTCATCCTCATCCTCATCATAAAGAACAGCCCAGAGAGCCTGCCTCATGCTTGATGTTTGCCACGAATTTTGAAAACCTTCCGGAGCATTCGGTGCGCCACGCGCTGGGCGAAGTGCATTACACGCTTCATCTCCATTCACGGCCACCCTGAGGGTCCAACTGTTGCTTCATGCAGAGGCGGAAGCAAAGGCCCAGACAACTAGGAGGAGGCAGAGCCAGAGCACACACCAGGCCGCCTGCACCCTGGGGACCGTCCCTTGTTATTCCCTCGGGGCACAGAACTACCTGCTCAAGAGGAAAGACGTCCTTATCTTTTTAGCACCAACAGCAGCAGAAACGGTGTCATGCACAGCAGCAGTAAGCAGAGTGTGCACGTGGGCGCCATTCTACGGCCGCAGATAGAAAGTGTCCGCTCCACCGCTACACAGTGAGTTCCTGCCCCCAAACAACTCATCTCTGAGAACCACTACTCCATGCTCTCGCCTGGTCTGCATGTCGCCTGCGTTTCTTAAAGTGACAGGAGGAGAAGCAGTCAAGAGGCCGCCTTCACATTCCTCAGCCTGTTCCAAGCCTTCAACCCCGCCCTGCGGTGGCCGCCCCCTCTGGGTACCTGAGCATTGCCACACCCACCAGCATCCCTCCCCATGGAAGGTCCGGAAACAGCCATTTCTGCCGCATCCTCTCTCTCTTTCCAGGATAAAAACCTCACACGAGGCCACTTTCTCTCACTGTCATACCAAGAGGAGCTTCACGTAAGCACGCGGTCACCAGACCATCCGAGCCAGGAGCCTGGGGACACTAAAAGGCAAGGTCGGCGTGTCCAATCGTCCTGCTGGGGAAACCATGCCACTAAAGGAAACGAAAACCAACCAACCAACACACACAGCCTCGCGGGGAAGCGTGGACCGTGACTCTGGCCACGCCTTGTTACTGACGATGCCTTCCGATGACACGGCAGATCTCAAATCTAACTGTTAAAAGTGGGTTTGACTTTAAATTCAAACCTCAGTCTCTTTCAAGAGAAGTGGTGTTATCAGTGCAGCTAACATCCTTAAAGTGAAAAAAAAAGTGTGAGCTTACTGGGCTGAAATAAATTCCTATAATGGCATGATCACTGAAAATAGATGAAATGTTTGAAGTAACTTCTCTTAGGTCCTCAGAACTGCCTGAACAGTGAGTTTGGATAATTACAGCTGTTTGAAAATCTCAGTACATTAATGAGGCCCCTGCATATTTTTGGGGGGAAGGTGGGAAGAGAAAAATTGGGTGAAATGGTTTATAGTTTTCAAGGTTCCTCCTATCAGCACATCTCCGACGGTTCTCAGCCGACAGAAGAATTCATGAGTGGATGAACTTCCCTTCAGCCAAATGGCCCAGAGCTACAGTCCCGGGGTCTCGTTTAAGAGTTGCTCCTACGGGAACAAAACCAGGCACCCTGAGCATTCTCTGCCTCCCCTTCCCACACACCCCGGGTGTGTGCCCTGACCGGGAACCGAACCTGACCTCCTGGCTCACAGATCGACGCTCAACCACGGAGCCACACCAGCCGGGCGACAATTCTGAAAAAGCTTATGCTGACAGCTGAGGGACGTGAGTCTCAATGACGCGTCTGGGATCCATCCGGGCCTCTGCTGAGACTTCTGGCCTCTATGCAAAGTGGAGAGCGAGGCCGAGGGAAGTGAAAACTGATTTCTCAACAGCAGGAATGTCACCGCCGAGGAGAGGAGGGGGACAGATGCTTCCACGGCCCCCATGCAGGGAGCTGATCCGAGCCAGCGCTGGGAGGGGCTCAGTGGCGACAGGCACCCAGGAGAGGGTCATCCGCCTGAGCAGGTGAGCGGCTCCGCTGGCTTGCAAGTTCAGTCCTTGTGAGCGCCCTCCCCTAAGCAAAGCAGACAGCAAGTTCAGCGAGGGAAGCGGCTAAAAAATCGGCGAAGAAAACGGTAAGCGACGGACTGAGAACAAGATGGGAGAGCGAAGTACACAAGGCCGGGAACACGTTCAACCATCAGAGTCAGGACTGCGAATGGCGGGAGCAAGCAGTGCTTACCTCTTCATCTCGGGAGCTCCAGAGCTACCCTGCGGGACAAGGACCTCGGGGATTGACAGAGAGGTCACACCACCTCCAGGAAAGTCCAAGAGGGAGGCTATTTCACACATTTGACAAAAGCGTCTCTTTAAAATTATTTTTCATTGGGTGCTGACGGGGGAGGCTGGGTTATCAGGAAAAGCTGACCAGGTGCCTAAGTCACGTAAGGAATGTAGAGCCGGAACTTCAGAGGCAAATGCCCCCCATAAATAACTGCAAGATGCTGAGATGCGTGGAAACGGGGTCAGCTACCGCTCCGAGATCGCATACTCAGCAGCCGTGGGATTTGAGCTTTAAAAGGGTGTTTTCTGCAGCACAGTGACCCCCTCACCTTCCACGCTGCAACCTCAGTCGTGCATTTAAAACAAAGTGGGGGCTAAAGTTACATGAACATGGACCGGACCCACTGCCAGTGCCCAGCCCCCCCCCCCCGCCAGGCTCTCCCGGGAACGGGGAGCACTCCCCCCACGGGACCCTCCTCTGAGCACTGAGACCTCGGGCTCACGCTTCTGCCTTGTCCCACCCACACTGGCGAGGCAGAGCGGCTCACTTCTGAATGTTCCCAGAAGGTGGAAAAACGGTTAACCTATCCCTACAAAGAAATGATGAAGGAACACACCACGGTCTGCCTCACAGACACCCCAGCCACTAGAGGCAGGAGCTGTGGAGAGGGAACCATGAGACAGAGTCACAGTCGAGCTCCCGACATACAATCCCATGTAGATAAGCGTGTTCCCTTTCTACACAGAGCACTTTCTTCCTGCGTCTTCAATGTTCACCTGACAGTGGGTGGCCAGACCATGTTAAACAGATATAAGTTACAGCACATTTAAGGATGGAATGATCACAATGCCGACCCCTCAAAGGCAAGAGCCAGAGCCCCCCAAACCCTGTGCCCATCCAGGGACTCCCCTCCCCCACCCGCCCCACTCCCGAGGCAATGTCTTCCCACCCACATGGCCACATCCTTCATATTATAGTTGAAAACACATCCCGTCCCCAGATCTATCAGTGATATTTCTGCTGCCGCAGTCGTGTGCTGGGGCAGCCACACGAAATCCCACAGAGGGAGGGGCTCACACCACAGACATCTTCTCTCAGATCTGCAGCTAGACGTCCAAGGTCAAGGTGTCGGCCGGGCTGGTTTCGTCTGAGGCCTCTCTCCTGGGCTCGCAGATGGCCGCCTGCTTGCTGTGTCCCCACACGGCTGTCTGTGTGCATACCACTGGCTTCTGTGTCTAAACTGCCCCTTCTCATAAGGACACCAGTGAGATGGGACAGGGCCACCTGAGGGCCCCATTTCAATGTCATGGCCTCTCTAAGGTGCTGGAGGTTGGGGCTTCCACCTGGGAATGTCTGGGGGGACGCGACTCAGCCAGTAACACTGCCCTGAGGAAGCGTAAAGCAAAGATGCCAGTGGGTCCTGTGCTGTGCGTTTTGGATTTCTCCGCAGCAGCTGAAGGACATGCCTTCTGTCTGAAAGACGGGCATTCACGTGTCCAGAGGAAATGCCCACAGAAACGAGAAAAACGCTTCCAAAAAAGTAGCGCCAGAGGCCTTCCCTCCTCGCCGCCGCGGGCTCCTTGCCCAGCAGCAGCCTCTCTCGCAGGGGTCCTAACCCCTGTCCTCTCTACCCCGTGGAAAGTGAGCCGTAGAAGCACCTTCTCAGCTCAGGGCCAGGTAACCCCAGCCCAACGAGGACGGCCAGGGCCTAAGACACTCGCCGCAGCGACAGACACAGAGGCGAACCCGGGCGGGCAGGCGGGCGGGCTTGCTCCAGAGCCAGACTCTGCTAATCACCCCATCACATCATCACGCTCCCGTGTTTCTCTTCCGCAAGAGACACATCCGCGCACGATCGGCCTTTAAAAACATAACACCGAGTGGTGAGTGATCACCTGTTATTGGAAAAACACACCAAACAGGTGAATAGAAAGGGAAGAGACACTAAGGCAATACCTCAAGAACATCAGTAGGGTTATTTCCAGGAGTGGGGTTGTAGATAGATTTTGATCCTTTTTCTTTACACTTTTGGCATTTCCACATTTCATATATATATAATTTCAGAGAGGAAGGGAGAGGGAGAGAGAGAAACATCAATGACTAGAGAGAATCATTGATCGGGTGTCTCCTGCACGCCCCACCCTGGGGATTGAGCCGGCAACCTAGGCATGTGCCCTGACCTGGAATTGAACCTGAGACCCTTCAGCCTGCAGGCCGACGCTCTATCCACTGTGCACACCGGCGAGGATGGCATTTCCACATTTCCACGTGAAGTGTTCAATCTTGTTCTGGGCCCCGTCGTTGCATAGGGAGCAAAGGCAGCCTGTTGCTCTGAGGGACCCAGGATGGGCCTGAGCCCCAAAGACACAGATTCAGATCCAAACCCAAAAGCCCACTCCTGCCAGCCCCTCAGGACAGCTGGTCCTGTGGTCACTGACAAAAAGACACCTGGTGTGTCCACCACCCGGAGGCCAAGCAATGATTACCCAGAATCCACTGTCACCTCTGGCCCGTCGCCACACACCTGGTGAACTCAGCGCCAGGTTTCCAGGCATGTATGTCCTGCCTCCGGCAGCCCAGGGAGGAAACACGCTGCGTGGAGCCTTTTTCATTGTATGGAAAAGACCAGCGCAGGGAGCCACTCCCTCCACCCCCGACTTACAAGGACTCGTCTAGGTTTCCACCCAAGTGATGCGCCTGCGGAAGCAGGACCTGTCACTTCCAGACGATCCCTGGGGCACCAGACTGTCCCCATCGTCTCTGAAGACCAGGAGAGGGGGAGAGGGGAGGCAGCTGTGCTGGGCAGCGGCCCCCAGCCTATCCCAAGGCCCGTTTCCTAAGGAGATGAACAGCCACAGACGGGCTCAGGCCACACAGTCCTCCAGAGGCAGCCACTTTCCAAGGTTCCTCGGATGGCGGCTGCCTTCCCAAATTCCCATTCGTGGGCGCTATTTCAGAACTGCCTGCTCCCAGAGGCCCGCGCACACCCTGCACGCACCTCAGACCCCGCCCGAGGACTATGCCACTGAGGGAAAGCTGGGAAATCCCCCCGGCAGGCCTTGGCCCAGCCAGCCCCACAGCAAGGCACCTTCCTGGGTGACTCCAAGGGAAAATGGCTCCTGAGGGGCGACCAGGCAATACGCTGTCCACCTGTGCAGTGACCCACTGGAGAGTGGGAGAGCAACTGTGCACACAGGCTCCTGCCCCGCTGGTGCCACACACGGAGCCTCAGGAGGCCCGCTCAGGCCTCCCTATGCAAGCTTCTCCCTCCTCCTGGCCTCTCCTCCCTCCCCTCCCCTCTCTCCCTCCCCTCCCCTCCTCTGCACCAGTCCCCGCCTCATTCTCTGCCTGTGCTCCACTCTGCCTGGCCCCCCAGGGATGCGGGAACCATGCCAGGACCACACCATCGGCCTCCGCCCACCCTGACCGACCGGCTGAAGACCTTCAGCTCTCCGGCTGGCGTGAGAGTCTGTGACGTCCCATCGGACAGTAGTGTACAACCTGAGGTCACGCCTCATGGCTAAGCACAGACTGTCCACACACGCACATGCACACACATGCACACACCTGGAGAAGTCCGCCTCGGTCCCGAAAACACGCCGTCTTTTCCGGCTTCACCTTTTCTCTCCCAGTGGCTTTCGTGGCTCAGAAGCTCATGGGACACCCTGCTCACCTCGGGGGTCAGCTGCCAGCATCCCCCAGGGCACGGCATGCGGGAGGCGCCTTGCACCAAAGCACAAGCTCGCTGTCACCTCTGTCTAGCCAAGGACCCCAAACCGTCCCTCCATCATCACACCAGAACACACACACTCATGAAGAAGAAGCACGGTTACAGGGAATGGAGGCAGCCCTTGCAGCCATAAGAGGAATCATTACTATTTTAACCAAAAGTCATCACCACCACCTTCGTTCAGACAGAAGATGGTCCTCCCAGCCCCTTCCGCCACGTGATCCCGAAGGGCTGCCAAGGCCTCTGCCTGGAGGGCTCTTTGTCACGTCCACACTGCATTCTGGGGGGCGGGGGGGGGGGGGCTGGTGCTGGTCGCTTACCTCAGTATTTTCCTTAGTGTTTCTGCTTGCACACCCACTGGAAAAATCATGACAACTATGTTTCTCCCTTTCACCTCTAGTTTGGACAGTTAAACAGGATCTAATTTCCAAGGCATCATAGAACGGCATTGGAAAAGCAAACTGTAACTCGATGCCCTAAAGCATATCCACCTGAGCTGAAATCCAGCGCTATCGGCCGACTACCATGACTCACGTAAACAGGGACGAAAAGGCGCTCACGTGAGCGGAGCCTTACGCTGCTCCTGGCTCTCTGAGTGTCTTTCCAGAATCCCCACCGAACTCCGTCTCATTGTAAAAGATGATTCTGTTTGGAAGTTTTATTCATCATTCTGTCACAGATCTCTGCAAATTAAGTATAAAAACATATATAGATAATTTATAGAAAAATATTCCGTGTATGTAAATATGGTCACAGAAAAGTAAAAATTTTACACAAAATGGTATTTTATGATCCCAGGACCTTTATAAATTTACAAACACAACAATATAAATGTGTATTTTTAAGTTTCCCGTGACCATCTGGATTGATTGACATTAGCTACCAATTGTATATCATTGACAAAAACATAAATATTGCGTATTTTATAAACGATCGTGAAAAAATAAACGTCAGGTGCTTTAGAACTACTTCCCTTAAGGAGATGGATGAGTCTCTTTTCCCATTAAGTTCACAGATGAATGGTGCTGAAATGAGACAAAAGTAGTATCAATTCTATTCCTCACTGCCCCTCCCCCTATATTAATCTAAAGGCTGAGAGAACTTGTTCACACAAATAACGACATGGAAATTTAAATTTGTTGTAATAACTTTCCTCAATAGTTTAAATTCCTTCTGGGACATATTTCAAAACAATCTCAGGGCGATCGATCATCAAAATTATTTTTAATGATCAACTGACAACTCAATTAAGTCCTCTTTCAATCTGTGGGAAATGAAGAATTGGATGCCACCTGATTTGCAAAGGTATTTGTTATCCTGTCACTGGACTCATTCGTTTTCATCAACACCAACCCCACTATCGCCATCACCCCTTCGTGTGGAGCCCCAGAGTTCCCCCACCAGGGTCTGAAGAGCACCCTAGAGGGACGAGAGATGTGTGGGAGACGGCCTTTCTCTGGTGGAGCAGGAGATGGCCCCAAGTAGGGGTGGGGAACATCCAGCCCACGGGCCGTGTAAGGCCCATGAAATCATTTGGTCGGGCCCTGCCAAGGCATTAGGGTGAGTTAATTAAATGTTTGAACAAATATAGTAGGATAATGTTTAAGGTGGTAATTTTGCATGGCCCTCAGATGATATAACTATTCAAATAGCACTTGGCAAACAAAAAAAAAAGGTTCCCCACCCCTGGTCTAGTGGGAAAGGGGAGGCAGGAGAGGAGACTACAGAAGCTACAGTGGCCAGCATGGCCCAGTGGTTGAGCATCGAGTCAGGAACCAGGAGGCCACGGGTTCAACTCCCGGTCAGGGCATCTGCCTGGGTTGTGGGCTCAATCCCCTGTGGGGGATGTGCAGGAGGCAGCTGATTGATGATGTTTCTCTCTCATCATC
>PVJC01051926.1:0-11317 GCA_004026665.1 Murina feae
CTCTTCTCTGGTTGTAGGATTTTCACTCAGCCAGCCGTCCTGTGGGTGCGAGTGGTGTCCGTGTGTTCTTTTCGTGGTTTTTCTGAAATAGTTGTTCACAGCTGCATATAAGGTGTCTACCCTATGCCGCCATCTTGTTTCTCCATGAGGAATGTCTTTGATGAAGAACATTTCCCAGGTTTCCAGTGGAAACACTAGGTGGCCAGGTATGATTTTACCAAGCTTTCCAGCGTGGCTCTCCTTCCAGCGTGACTGCCTCTTCAGGCCCCCTTCTGGGGATCAAGTCCACAACCTGGGCGTGTGCCCTTGACTGGAATTGAATCTGGGGCCCTTCAGTCCTGAGACTGACGCTCTATCCACTGAGCCAAACCTGCTAGGGTCTAACTTCTTTAAGGAAAGGATCTCCATTGGGATTTCTGAGTGAGAATCAACCCTCTGATTTTCTTGCAGTAGAATCAGACTTTCTTTTGGGAATGCTAACCCTACACTGCGTCTCATCCAGGCACGTTTATTATTGTGGCATCAGATGTGCAATTTCTGAAGATACGGGATTTCCAAAGTCAGTGCCAAGCAGGTCAGCTTTGTTCTGAAAATCGGCTCTAATTTTCTGATGATGTTTTTTGTTTTTTAAAAGAACCATTTTCTCAAACAGAAAGCAAAGGTCAGAATTCAGACTATTCATCCTGCTTCAATAAGCTTTGTTCCATGAATCCAAGATTTATTTAAGGAGAAACCTGGAAAACTAACCCAAGTGGGAAAAAAATTGCTTTCATGTAAAATGCAGTAAGAACAGAAAGTCTTGTGAAGTGCAGTCTAAATAGTGTACACGGTCTCAGCACCCATCTTCACACAGAACAGCCTTCGTTAGAGAATGTAGATCTTCAGGGGAGCATGATAATGCTTTCAGGTGTCAGCATTAGTGGCCTCAGTCTTTGGCACATGACTTTGCCACATGACCTTGGACAAGTTTTCCTGAAACGAGTAATACTAGTGTCTTTTTTTAAAAAAAGAATATTTTAAAAAATATTTTTATAAAGCATTGTTGATAGTATTACAGATGTCTCCCATTTCCCCCCTTTAACTCACCTCCTCCCAGCCCCTAATACTAACCCCTTTCTTTCTTTTTTAAAGTGTATTTTTACTGATTTCAGAGAGAAAGGAGGAGGGAGAGAAACATCAATGAGAGCGAATCATTGATTGGCTGCCCTTTACAGGCCCCCTTCGGGGGATCAAGTCCACAACCTGGGCATGTGCCCTTGACTGGAATTGAACCTGGGACCTTTCAGTCCTCAGACTGACACTCTATCCACTGAGCCATACCTGCTAGGGTCTAACTTCTTTAAGGAAAAGATCTCTGCTGGGATTTCCTGTGGGTCATGATCAATGGGGTCTGAGCTATGAGGTAGGACAGAGCACATGCTGATTTGTAGAATATTTATGTCTATTCACTCTATAATAGTACAGCCAAGGAATTCATCCCTTGAGAGTTAAAGTTGGATTATTTTAAAGTCTCTGCTTCTGGGTGTTTCTCTCTTCACTTGTTTTCAATAATTCCCTTCCCAACTTACCCCCCTAGAGTATGCCTTATGCTGACAATAAGACATAAAGCGTCTTGGACTATGAATGGGAACAAGGAGGTCCAAAGCGCATTTTTTGTCAGACCGTGACTACTATATGAAATTATTGTTGGAGGGTATCGGTAGAATGTCCTAAAGTTGATACGTTAGAAAAAAAGCGCAGAGAGTTAATAGTTCAACCAGGTGACTCACCTGGTAAGTTTAACTTACCTGATAAAATGTGGTCCAATTTAAACAAAGCAGTTTTAGTTTTCTCAGGACAAACATCCTACATAAACACAAATGATGATCCGAGACACAGATATAACTTAGTTTACAGGATTTTCCAAAATTACAGTCCACCAGTCAGCTGGGATGGCACATTGGAGAAAAGGTCATTGAGAATGTGCTAACAGCAACCCATTTTGTAGCCCACTCTGTGTGGCATGGGCTTGAAATGATGGATTATAATAGGAAGATACTGCACTGAAATCACATTCATGAGACTATTTAATATGCATCAGGAGGTCCGCCTTTCTTGCAATGACCTGGTAGGAGGCTGTACCAGATTTCTGTCTGGATTTAAGAGAAAGAGTTGGTCTGCCTTTTGGTAGGCGGATTTCCAGGCTTGTAGCTTTGGCAGAGAAGAGGGGTTTGGTGCTGTGTGCCCTGTGTGCTGGTGAGACAGCACTGCAGTAACAGTAGCTTTTAGCAGCTACCGGGTTTGTAAAAGCAGCCATGCCAATTAGCCGAAAGTACCATGTACCTGTAAGTTCCTAGGAATTAAACCTCTTTTAAGCGGAATCTTCATGTAGCTTAAAAAAAAAAAAAAAAAACAACAAAAAATCTTATACTCCGGGAGTATAAAGAAAAATTAGCAATGACAAAATGGAAGAACTCCGAGATGCATTATCAATATTGATTTAGATATAGAGGGAAATGTGCAGTCAGCAACATTTAAAAAAACTGTAGTATTTTGTCCGGCTGATGTGACTTAGTGATTGAGCATCGGCCTACGTACTAGGAGGTCAGGGTTTGGTTTCCGGTCAGAGTACATGCCTTGGTTGCTGGCTCAGGCCCCAGGAGGGAGTGTGCAGGAGGCAGCTAAGTGATGATAGTCTCTCATCATTGATGTTTCTACCTCTCTCTTCCTTCCTCTCTGAAATCAATAAAAATATATTAAAAAAATAAAAATTGTATTTTTAAAAAATACTGGTTTCTTACAGTTTACTTTCATTTTTTAAAATCCTCACCCAATGATATGTTATTACTAATTTTCAGAGAGAGAGAGAAAGAGAGAGAGAGAGAGAGAGAGAGAGAGAGAGAGAGAGAGAGAGAAACATTGATGTGAGAGAGACACATTGATCAGTTGCCTCTCGCATGCACCAGAATGGGGATCGAACCCGAAACCTAGGTAGGTTCTGTGCCCTGACCGGTAATAGAACCTGCTGCTTTTTGGCAACTTAACTACCGACCAGAGCTACTTCCAAATTTTGGATTTCTTATTAATACCGCAGCTATTTCCTTAGAAATTTATAATATTGCCACAGGTTCCCTATGTATTTTCCACAAAACTTTTTTTTCACTAGGATATAAAGATAATAGTAAATGAAAAATAATAAATTGCATTAAGAACAAGGGAAAAAGTAACAGTTCCAAATTGCAAAGACACAGGAAAAAAAATTCAACTTCTTTTCAAGGTGCCAAATTCACTATAATGGAAAAGACTACAGTAGATTATTAAAATGTTATCTTCAACACATAGTACTTATTTTAAAGTGTTTTCAGCATTTTTTCCCTTCAAACATTCGATACCTTTTTCCTGAAAATGTTTTACATTCAGAAAATATGAGCATTGTGGGCAGTTTAATGTTTCTTCCTTGTGTTTTACTGCTTTTTCTCTGTCCAAAGATATTGTAGAATAAAGACATCTGTTGAATTTAGCATTTTCTTGATCTACTAGTTGCTAATGCCACTAATAGATTAATAAAATAATTAATTCATTGCACCTGGAGCATGTAGCTCTTTTTTATTTTCGATCATAATTCTTTAAAAAGTGCCAAGAATACCAAAATAATTAAAGCTAATGTAAAACATATAGTAAATTTGATTTGCTGATCATACTCTGAGATTCATCATAATTACTACAAGAGAACTATTAAAATTGCAGTTTTTCAAACAAACCAAAACTCATGGACACAGACAACAGTGTGGTAGTTACCAAAGGGAAGGGGGTGGGCGCCACTGAAGGATAAAGGGGGTCAAATCTATGGTGATGGAAGATGGTTTGGATGGGAGATGATGACTTTCGGTGGTGGGCACACAGTACAATACACAGATCATGACCATAGAAACAGACACTTGAAACCTATATAATATTACCCCATTTAATGAAATTTAATTTTTAAATTTAATTAAAAATAGCTGTTTTTAACATATTCGTTTAGCTATTTGATAACTTCAACTATTGATGCGCGATTATGGCAAAAGTTAGAACTGCGATATCATGGCAAAAAACTTCTGCAAACTGTCACTTATTTGAGTTTTTACTGCCAACCGTGGAGAATTAGGCAATTTCTATACACACAAACCAGTTTGGATAAATTATGCAAATAAAGTTATTTGCAAAAATCCGTTATTTGATTGGACTTTAATGGTTGGTTCTCAGCCAGTATCATCAATTGAGATGCATAGATATCACAAAGTGTTTATTTATTAAATATTTGAAATTATTTAGGTGAAAGTTTAGCCAGACTTTATCATTATGGAATTTCTAAATCCTGCAGTTTCTGGTTTAACCTGTTTTGTGTGTGTGTGTGTGTGTGTGTGTGTGTGTGTGTGTGTGTAAAATAGTGGAAGCTCATAGCCATGAAGCTCTCTCCAGCTCCTTCTTCCCCTCTCACCAATCTTTGCCTGGCTTGCCTTGCTTTCTTCTCTGTGATCTATACTTAGAATCTATCATGTTCTGTCAGTGGCGTCGTCTCTGCGGTGGTAATAAGTAGAATTTTATGATGTTCAAGATAAATTGATGGTGATAGTGCAGAGTGAGGATCTGGGGGAAAGTCAGAGATTGCAAGAGGATAATAAAGAGGAGAGATGTGCGTTGCTCACACACACAGAGCAAACCTTCAGAAGTAGCAGAAAGGAAAAACATGGAAAACTAAACTGAAATCAAGATAGTCGAGAGAAATATGCATTTTGCATTTCTGGTATGATTTGGAAAAGGAACAAACTTTTATTTTTCATTAAGAAAGAATATCATCTGTAATTTCCTAAGTCTAGAGAGCAAAAAAATATCCGTGCCTCCATATAAAGTTAAACCTCCCACTGTAAGCTTAGAAATGTTACGATTAAATTTGACTGTCATTGGAAAGAAAATAAAACTCTTTCTAAAGTAATATTTATAAAACAATGGACAACGGAAGATGATAAGTGTTTTTCCTCCCCCGAGGTCTAGTTATTTAGCTAAACACTTGATTGATTTCTTTTGCTGAGGCTGCTGGCCATATCACCGCTGCAGATAGCCCTCGTTGACCTTCCTTGGGATAATTGCTAAACACACTGAGCTGTCAGTCTTCCTTGTTTTTGACCTTTCAGCCACATTTGACCCTATCGATCACTCCCTTCAACTTGAGCCATCCCTTCAGTTCCAAAGTTCCCCTTTCTCCTGCTTCCCCCTCAGTGGCTGCTCTTTCTCAGTCTTTCTTGCTAGTTGCTCCTGATTTCCACAAGCTCTCACAGATAGAGCTTCCAGAATCCTGTCCTTGGGCTTCTCCGTTCCTTTGTCTCAGTTACCTCTGGTGACAAGGTTATAAATACCATCCATCACCCTCCTCTTGAACTCTAGACTCGTCCATCCGGCTGCCTGCTTGATGTCTCTACTTCGATGTCTGAGAGGTTTCTCAAACGTAACATGTCTGAAGCCTGATTCTTGATCTCCCCTCTCAGCCTACTCATCTCACAACATGTCCCGCCTTGATTGATGGCAAATTCTTCCTTCCAATTCTCATGCCAGACACGATGGAGCAATTCTTAACTCCTTTCTTCCAACTGCCAACCCAAACACCAGAGCATCCTCTTGGCTTTAGGATGAACACACATCTGGGATTTAAGCATGTCCTGCCACTGTCACCCCCACAACCTGGTCCCAGCTGTCACCGTTTCTCGCCTGGAGTGTTATAGCAGCCTTGTTCCTGGTCTTCCTGCTTCTGCTTTCCCTGCTCAGAAGCCGTCAGCTCTGTCCTTTAACATGGAAGTTGTAAAGCCACGACTCTGTTCAAAACCTCCCTACAGCCTCCACTCATACCGGGTGAAAGCCACATCGCCCCCCCACCCATCCTCACCTCTTGAACTTACTGCTAATATTTGCTCATTCTGCTTCAGGCTCACGGCATCCTTCCGGTTCCTTGAATGCTGTGGACATGGCTTTGATCCAGGACTTATATGTTTGCTGTTTCCTCAAGTACATGGCTTGCCCCCTCATCGTTTTTTTGGTTTTTTTTTTAGGTCACTATTCAAATTTCACCTGGGATGAGTGAGGCCTTCCCTGACTATCCTATTGAAAATTGCAATCCTTTCCATCTTCCTCCTTGCTCTCTGTACCCCTTCCTTACTTTGTTTTCTCTCTTTATCACATTCTAACCTTCTGTATACTTTGCTTATCTATTATTCTGTCTCCCTACACTAGAATATAAGTTCTGCAACGACAGGGCTCTCTGATTTGTTTTGTTATTGGATCTGTAGTACTTAGAACAGTGTCTGGCACATAGTAGGTGTTCAATAAATTTTTTTTGAGTGAATTGAAAATAACAAATTATTTTTGGTCAGAATAAATGAGATGAATTCACAGTATATCATTCCTTAATTGAATGAGAGGCAAAATGTGTGTGGTGGGGGAGGAGCTGCAGAGGCCATGCTGAGCATTAAGGTGGGATTCACATAAAAATGATTTAACCTACCTACTTGGTGGGTCCCTTAACCCCTCCTGAGTCAGATCAAAACTTCTCTTGAGGGCACCTTTTACTAGTGCTGAGGCTATTTTAGCATTCCATTAAAAACCATTTAAAATACAAAAAACAAGGCTGTATTGCTTTAACTCTGACCTTAGAAGACTCTCTGTTTTATAACTGTTTAGAGAAAATGTGGAAAGGCTGAATATGTTTGCTGGCCTCAATCTTTTTATTACTCATCTCTATAAAGAGGCTTTTAGGGACATATTAAAAGTTTCCATCTCTCTTATCTCTTGCCTTCCTTCTCGTCTTCCTTCATTGCACCCCAAATGGTTGAAAGCAAGACCCTGAGAGCCTGGAGGAAATGTATTATTGTCAAAGCAGATGGGGATGAAACTGGCCTTCAACCTTGGCTTCTACTCCCAGAAATGCTACTCCAGTTATTGCGCTTTAGCAGAGTGAGCTCATGTATGTCCACTGTTACTAAGAACCCATTAATCTGCAGTTTCCCCCAGAAGTAGAAGTTATCACTTGGATGCTCTACTTGTTTGTGACTTCTGCCATGTGTTTCATCATGTCTGGCTAAAACGACGATAAAAACTCTGATTCTAGGACAGGGGCCACACCAATGAGGCAAGAAACAAACAAACAAACAAACAAACAAAACAAAACAAAAATGACAGTGGAGTGTGGTGTGTTAAACTGAGAGAGCAGGTAGTTTTGTAGACAAACTGAAAGCCAGTAATGATTTCATCCATTTCCTGTAATAAGGCAATGAATGATCTGACCTTGAGGAACCTATTGAAGTATGCTTCCAAACACAGAGGCCATTTCTAGGCTAGACGTAGAGTGGTATTTACCTTGATTTGTCTTCTGCAACATGGTAGTTTATAAAGGATAAGGTAGCTTATACAACCTTAGGAATATAAAGCTTTGCAAAATCTCCAAAATAACCGCTGAGAATTTTGAAATTCAGTGTTCATGTCATATAAATTCCTTGTGAGTTCATATCTTGGCTTTTTAACCTTTAAAGACAGTTACATAATAAAAATTTCAGATTTTTTTGGTGCAATTTGGTTAATTGTGGGATTTTTTAAAAAAACAGCGGTAGCAAAATAGATGGTAAAGAGCAAATTACTTATATTATTATAGATGCCATAGGGACCTCCTTCAATCAGTGGAGCTTAAAATACACATATGTCTTCATTCCTATTTTAGGAATTTATTTTGCAGTTTTCAACCAATTTGTTCCTCATAATTTTCCCCCAGAATATTTCAATAGAAGCAACAATAATGATATATTTAGATAACAAAAGGTCAACATGTTTGAGCGCCAGAGGACTTTAAAGCACCTAACCCAACCTTTATCTTACAGATGAGGACAAGGGACAATGGGCAGTGACTTGTCCCCAGGTCTTCTATTGAGTTTCTGATAGAGTTGGGTACCTAAAGCTGCCTCTCCAAATCTCTCAGCTATTCACATCATTAAACCACAAATAGGTGATTTCTCAAAATGAAGAAATAACATGACGTTATTTTTTAAAGCAGCTTGTCTGTATTTTTTGATCATATGGAAAAGTAAAAACTATTACAAATTTAGAAGTAATCCAAAACACACACACACACAAAACCAAACTCATCAAGACCTATTCTATGGTCTGGAGAACTCAAAAATAAAACAAAATTATTCCTATGGTTTCCAGCGTCTGAGACAATAATATATTAGGTTCTGCTAATATATTTGACACCTTGTTTATAAATTAGATTATTACTGAATTTAAATGTCCAAAGGAGCTATGCTAATTAATATTTCATTGGCATGTCGACCCTGCCAGGCTGTAGAGCTTTGCACTGCACAATACCACCTGGAGGCTGATATCTAGACCATGCCATTCTTGGGGCACATTTTCATTTTTGATAAAAATAGCTCAACATCATGATTCCACTTGCTAAATGTTTTTTAAAAGATATTTTTTACATTGATTTCAGAGAGGAAGGGAGTGGGAGAGAGAAATAGACACATCAATGATGAGAGAGAATCATTGATCCGCTGTCTCCTGCACGCTCCCCCCTGGGGATCAAGCCCACAATCCAGGCATGTGCCCTGACCAGGAACTGAAGTGTGACCTCGGTTCATAGGTCAATGCTCAACCACTGAGCCTTGCCAGCCGGGCGGTAAATGTTTCTGATGCTGTAAATCACGCGGCATACCCCCGTTACATAGGAGCAGTCATTGCTCAGGGGTCATCTCACCGAAGTGCAGTTCACTCCTCTGAGAATCAGAATGTTGGGTCCTGCTGGGAACTTTATTGATCAGAATTAGAAAAGGTTGGTGGAAATCAGAAAGCTTTAAAGTCAGTCAAAGCTTAGTCAAGTGCATCTGAATCTATGCTGTCCGTTAATCTAAGTACAGTTTACCAATGCTTTAACTGAAGCGTGAATGCATATATTTGAACAAGGTGTTAGTAGCGATCACCAGACCATGCGAAGTCTAGGTATTCACCAGACCATGTAAAATCTAGGTAAGACGAGCAGAGCCCTCAGTTTGTGAAGACCAATTTCCACATCCCAGGAGACTTGTTCCTGTGGGCTGTCTTTGGCTCTGAGCTCTTCCTGAATTAATTCCATGCGGGTCATTTTACACTCATGCAGGTCATGTCTATGTTCCACACTGAGGGGATTTAGAGGTGGAATTTCTTCTCTTTCTTTGATTTCCACAAAAGGCCACCCAGGACAGCCTTTGCAGTTACTGGTGGTTTCCATGGGAGAAGAACAACAAGCAAGAAGCAAGCACAATGAACACGAACCTGGATATAGAACATTAAATATCTCTCTTCTTAAAAATGCATTGTCCCACTCAGACTTCAACATTCCTGTGTTCTCAGCTCTCCTGTCTCCTTTTCTCCTTATTTCCATCTGGAGAGCATCTCAACCTCTGTAGCTTCATTTTTTATTATTGTTGCCCTATGCAGAATATTTCAGCTCATCCTCTGTTTTATGCTCTACTTTCTGGTCCTACTTGAGTCTAAAACAAAAACAAAAACAAAACAAAACAAAAAACCCGAACAACCCAATGTGCCATTGAGTTAATTTTCTTGGGGAAAAAAATTCTCTCCTGCTGCAAGGTGACATTTGTTAAGATTTTGTAAATAAACACACAAATAAGTGATTACACACACAACACACACATACACCTGCACACACACACACACACCTGCAATTAATATACAGCTCTGATAAAGTCATGGCCCTGGTGTCAATTCAACTCCTTTTTCATTAATGAGGTGAACATTTCAGCTCCTGGTGGCTAAAAGGAGAATGGCCTTCTGTATTTTAAAGCTGGGTCCTCTTCTTTTAATTGTACAACTTGTATACTTTCAGTCAAGCTCCTGTTGGATTTTGTTCACCTCAGATAAGTTTTTCCTCTTATATGAGCTCTTCTACTAATCATGGAGAAAATCTGATTTGTTTGCAATTGCTTAAGGATCTGACTTCAATCTACATCTTTGGTGTATAGTTCTAGCTATTCCTTTTGACAATGTCTGTCCAGTTCCACTCAAATAAGGGAGGTGCAACTCTTTGAAGCACTTTCTCTCTACCCTGCACCATCTGCCCCTGAGCTGCCTGCAGCAATGGGCATTTTGCTGCTTTGCCTTTGGAGTGAAAGAAATCAATTCCAGGTTGAGTGTTCCTTCCTAGAGCCTTCAGCTATTTCTAAAATATTATGTCTGGTTACGCACTGCTTTGACCTAATCAATGTGGCCTCTGTTTGCAGCAACTGAAACTCTGCTATTTAATTTTTTCTTTCCCACTGTGTGGAGCTTTATCAGCTTCAAATGGGCCACTACTAAAATGAGTGGGCAGCTAGGAATACACTCAAATGGTTGTTACTACCTGAATATCAAAATAAATCACCAAGCCACCTGTTCTTTGCTCTTACAGTACTTAATTAGAAGCGTCAAAGTTGTTGTTGCAAAATACTCTTTTGAGGAGAGTGGGATCTATCCATGGCAGGAAAACAATGGAATAATTTCTCTGTTTATGAGAAGGTAGCCAGAATATCAAGACTAGATTAATTAGAGGGGCAACCCTGAAATACATTGCAGTTAGGATTTTATTGGTGACATTTCTCCCCAAAATCAAACAAAGTAACTCTTTTATGCCATCTATAAAACTGAGGACAGAAGCTGGTAAGAGTAGTGAATTAAAATAGATCTTTTTTCCTTGCTTTAGAAAAGTGGCCATAATCCCAAGGTGTTCATAAGTCACACACTTTACATGAGGAAATATAGATTGTGAAAAAGCATTTTAATGAAAATTCTTTGGATCCCTGTTAAGGGGAAACGCTTAAGACTGGCAATGTTGACTTGCCAGTAGATGAATGGATATATTAATGGGTCTGGCCTGGCAAATGTAGACTCCCCAGTTGGGCTTCTCACTATTTCTCTGTCTGCTCCCCCACTTCTTTCTTACAAGAAGCTTCCCCCAGAATCCTTACAGCCTGGTTGCTCCCTCCAGACTCTTCTTCCTGCCTTTGTACTCCAATGACAGTACCCTCTCTGCACATTCCTATCCCATAGACTGTGAGAACTATATGTGAGCTATTTGTGGAACTGCTGGCTCTTTGAAAAAATGCTAGACAAATGAGTAGACATGGTTATTATGATAAGATATTGAGAAAATATCAATGAACCTATTAAACTTCATTTTATAACTCTTAAAAGATGCAAAAATCTTTTGTGATTGAGTTCCTGCCAATATATTCCATTGGACAATGCTTATATATAAATTAAAGGCCTGGTGCATGACATT
>PVJC01051927.1:0-11312 GCA_004026665.1 Murina feae
TTTTTTTTTTTTCACTTTACTAGTTTTCCTAACTTTATGACACTTTTCTTTGTGACTCAGGTCCAAAGTCTGAGAGTCACCTTTAACTTCTTTTTCTCCATTTGACCCATTGGCAAGTCCATCAAAACTGTATGTGCCTTGCCAGTTCTTATGATATTCTTTCAGGGAATCAATCTCTTTATGCCATCCTAAGGGGATCCCAATAGTGATGAGATGGGGAAAAATAACTAGAAAAAAAACTACGATGTTACAGATATATATTGAAGGTTCAAGACTGATCATAAGAACAGATGACTTAAACTTCACAGATCACCTTAAGAAACAATGATGGCAGTGAATACAGGATGATAAAGTATTATAAAGAGATGGTATGAGAGATGGGGCTGAACATGCAGTTTATTGAGAGTATGAAAATAAGCAACACTAGGAAGAGGCAGCAGTAGAGGAAAGCTGTACACATCTAATCTAATAAATGAGTAATATGCAAATTAGCCATCACCTAAGTCACACCCACCAGCCAAGCCACACCCCCAGCCAACCAGAGCAGCTGTATGCAAATTAACCCAGCCAAGATGGAGGCCAGCAGAAGGCTTCCATTGCAACTGCCTGCCTAGGCTGGCTGGGCCTCTGCTCATGCAACAATGTCTCAATTATAGAAGCCATGGAGCTGAAACAAACAGGAGTCCTCTTTACCAGCCTAGGCCTCTGCTCAAGGTAACAAAGTTTCAATTATAGAAGATAAATAAACCTCAGGAACCTGATTCCAGTCAGCCTTGCTGGGACGTTGGGTCAATAGGAGCTGTGGGCAGCCTGAAAATGGCCCTCAACCCCCTCACCCAGGCTGGCCAGGCACACCAGCAGGTGGACATCCCCCGAGGGGTTACAGACTGTGAGAGGGCACAGGCCGGGCTGAGGGACCCCTTACCCGAGTGCACAAATTTTTGTGCACCAGGCCCCTATAGTGATTATAAAAGACTAGAGGCCCAGCGCATGAAATTGTGCATGTGTAGAGTCCCTAGGCTTAGCCTGCGATCAGGGCCATGTCTGTTGCCCCACAATCGTCCTCGATGCTGCTCATCACCACCATGGGACATTCCATGATGCCACCACCCCAGGACACTCTGTGAAGCTGCTCGCCAATGCTCCGCTAAGCTGCTGCTGCTGCCCCATGAGTCCAGTCCCCAGTCCTGCTTAGTTGCTCCCCAGCCCAGTTCCCATGGTTCCCCGTTGGCCATCCAGCAATGGGAGCCTGTGGGCAGCTGGGAAGCAGAATCAAGAGGTGCTCAATGCACTTCATAGCAACTGGTCAGTTGGCTGTTCTGGTTGTGACACCTGGCCTTTTATTATTATAGATGAGTATCTCTGCCAGTATTTCCCAGATTCAAATCCCAGCACAGTTGTCCCCACCAGCCCCTGACCTTAGGCACACAGAGATGACTTCTCTATCCCTCATTTTCTCCATCTCTAAAACAGGGATACTGGTATATACATAGCTCAAGGGTTATTGTGAGGATTAAGTGAGTTTAAACTTATAAAGCACTTCCAGGAGGGTCAGTAAAATAGTAAGATATCAGTAAACATTAGTTCTAAAGGGAAATTTTCTTTTTTTCATATAATGAAGGACAAAGGTACATTTTAAGAGACATAAACAAGATGGTAAGATTTTAAAAATGAAGAGGAGAAAAGAAAAGAATTGGGCAGAGCTAGATCTTTGAGGTAGGGAGATGACACAGCAGCCCAGATTTACAAGGTTGCCTTACAAATGGAGATGGCACCTTCTAGTTAAGACTCAGAGGGAGAGAAGATCAGCTCAGAGAACATATTCATAACCCTAGGCTGAAGAGGAGAATGTGATGAATAGGTTGGATTGAACAATCTATACAAACATTGTTCTGCACTGGCAGAGAGAGTGTGGGGCTCTCTAAGGCCTGATCAGAAGATAGAAAGATTTTTCTAGTCTCCACTGGGATTCTTAATAACCATGTGGTCTCAGTCCAAGCAGGAGAAATATAGCTGGTGATCTCATTTCTGGATCACCCACCTTTCAACATTAGATATTCCCCTGTCCCTGAAGCAATAGGTATACCAACTCACCAGGCATACCTGCTAAATATATGACTTTCCATGCTTTGACACTTCCCCTTTTAGTCAAATGTGTAGTATACAGAAAGTAGGTAACAGATGGCAGGAGCAAGAGGTACATTCTGGACATGCATTTACATAGCTTTGCGTTCTAGAGGAGGCCTCCTAAGATTTTTGTTTAAAATCTATGAGCCTTCCCCCCAGGGGGTTCGGAAACATTTACGCATCCCAGATAGGTATGTCAATTGGAGAATTACATCACATTACACACAGATGTACATTCTGTCTTCTCTGGGGCTGTCTCTGATTTTACCCTTCCCAGGGAACTCTGCCAAGGAACTTCTCAGAAGCAGACAGGCCATGAGCCTTAAAAGAGTACTGGCCCCTCACACTTGTTCCAAGCCTACAAGTTAGACTTGAGCCAAATGTAGGTCCTGGGATCCATTCAATTCAAAATGTCAGTGTCTCTGAGGCCAACAGCCACCAACCATTCCTCTCTAGAGTGGCTCCTGAAATGGTGATGGTGCTCAGTAGAAATCAGAGAACATTGAAAACAATGCCTTAGGAGTGAGAAAAGTGATAGATAACCTCTTAGAAACCTTGGCATCTAACAATATTTCATTCCCTTCAAACAATAATCCAGCTGGCTGAGACAGGTACTATAAATCCCATTTCCTAAATGAGATGACTGAGACCCAAGTATACTTAATAAAATCATCCCATGGTACCCATCATGCTTTATGACAGCCTCTGTGAATTGAGTTCATTTTTGACTTCTACAAAGCATAACTAAGCAGGGAAATTCACTATTAACTAAATACCTTGATAATTATGTAGGCAGGGATTACCACTTAATTGTCTTTGTATTTTCAGCATCTAACCCAGTACCTGGCATGGGATACTCAATTAAATAGCAAATATTTAAATACTAGTAGCCCATTGTAGGAAGATTCCTGCAAGAATAGGGCTTCCTGAGCCAGAGCGAAGCAGAGAAGGGAGCGAAGCCTGCCTCAGCTCCCATCTCTGCCACCTCAGCTCCCTCCTGTTTCTGCCACCTCATCTCCTGTCTCTGCCACCTTAGCTCCTCCCCTCTCCCTCCCTTCTTCACCATCTCCACTGCCTCAGCTCTGTTCCCTTCTCCATCGCTTGGCTCCCTTCTGCAGCCCTTGGCTTCCTTCTACACTGCCTTTAGTCTTTGCTCTCCTGTGTATGCAAATTAACTGCCATCTTTGATGGGTTAATTTGCATACAGTCGCTCTGATCGGCTGGCGGGCATGGCTTGGGTGGTGGGTGTGGCTTAGATGTCTCGGAGTGGTGGTTAATTTACATATTACTCTTTTATTAGAGTAGATATAAAAACCAAACAGAATGAAGTGCTTTTTTCTTCTTCTTCTTTGGTATGTCCTTGTTATTCGCACCTCTGCTAAAATGAACAGACTTGATTTCACTGTATTCTATAAACCCAAGGGCTACCAAGAGAAATATTGACCCAACAGTAATAATGGGTAACTTTATTTCAAAAAGGTATTCATTACCTGCCTAGGTCTACAGCTACTTCTCTAAGGACAGGTAAAATACACAGAATATATTCCCCTGTACAGATTTCCCCAAGAAAAGGAATCATGTCATCTACTTTTCTCTGGGTCCCCACACATTGCACAAACTTCTAAAAATATCTGGGACAAAATAAATTCTGGCTGACTCTATTTTGAGTTCTGAACACTACTTCTTTCATGACATAGAACTCAACCAAATCATCCACCATAATAAATAATTTCTAGGTAAAGGCATGTACATGATGTTGTACTAAGTACTGTAGAGAATAAAAGAATTTCAGACAAATTATTTTCTCTCATATGCTTACTTGTAAAAGATATAATATTTACATATACAAGACATAAAAAAGAAAAAGGTTATAGATATGGCTTATAAAGTTATGGGAGTCCAAGAAAGAGAGTCACATGGTGCAGTGGTCAGCACTTCATTGAAAAAATGGTACTTGGGACTCATCAAAAGGCTACTACCTCAAAGTTGTGCCCTCACCTCACATTCTTTAGCCCTCCTCATCCTAGAGGTGCACATGACCTGGTGGAGGTGAGAAGTCCAGCCTGGTGAAATAGCTTTGCAAACAGAGCTCCATAGCCTGATTCCTTTTTTGGGTGGCAAATTTGGGGTTTTGTTTGCATTTTGACTTTATGGAAATCCTCCAAGAACAATATCAGCTGAATCCATAATCAAGATAAAAACAGGAAAAGCATTAGGAAGGTTTGATTCTTCACAGCACCCATGCCTGTCACAGCACTTACCATAATTAGGGAGGCCACAGTGACAGAATGTCCAAGCAAACCCATTACACACTCACATGGAAATTCCACAAACCTTCATTGTCCAGACACACAAACTCCCACTGTCAAACCAATGCATGCATATAATTATTCCAAAATCAACTTCAGTTTTCCACTCCCATGGGAGATGGAAAACAATAATATCCACTAAAAAGCTAATGTTCCTGATTAGCAAATATCTTTCCTCACTTGGGTCTGATTTAAGTTTCCTTTCTCCTTGGTCACAAAAGGTCCTGATTAAAAAACATTTCCCAAATTGTGGCATCAATTTTTTTTCTTATTCTTCTTCTACCTTCTTGTTAGCAATCAATTAACTCTACATTAGAAAGGAGTATTTAGATGCTTAGGTTAGAATTATTTTTAACAAATGCAACCATACTATAGGTGTTGATAATTATTCTAAAACTACCACATTAAAAATCATTATTTGCAAATTCAGCAGCCCCAAAGTAATAAGCAAGCAGGTTTGATTTTTTTGGTGATTTAAGGTACTTATGGGGAATAGACACACATATATAATAGGTAACTTTATTTCAAAAAGGTATTCATTACCCGTCCTCTCTTGGTGTTCTCTGTCTTAAAGGATTAAAATTTACACTAATCCTCCACGTGACCCCAGAGCTGAGAAACACAAGGAAATCCACTGCCAGGAGCATCCTTCACTCTCCTCCACCAAAGCTGAGTTTCCAAAGGCCAACACAAAAGGCATATTATATGTATTCGGCTCCATGGCCCAAAGGTACCTGACTGGAACTGGGAGCCTGTCCAGTTCAGACAGAAGGAAAATATTACCCTTCTATTTAACGAGGCAGTGCTGAAGGATTAATCACTAAGTAAATAGCAACAAGCCAGGAGTTTGCAAGAGGGATACAGTCCCGCCCATGTGCTCAATTTTTCTGGGACTCAGGATGGAAATTATGACAGAGAGAGTTTGGAAGGGGCTGCAGTAACAATCACCTTCCAGGGCAAGAAGGAACAGTGAGTGAAACCCCAGGCCTGACCCAGCCAAGAGGGAAGTTCATTCCGGGAGCCCTCTGGAGAGCACAGGTCCATTTTGTTTGTCAGCATCTATGCTCAGGATTGATAAAACCTGGAGAGTGTTGATGGCCAGGCCACATGTTGCTGTGTGGCTTCAAGCAAACGATTTAATCCAGTGGTTCTCAACCTTCCTACTGCAGCGACCCTTTAATACAGCTCCTCATGCTGTGACCCCCAACCATAAAACTATTTTCGTTGCTACTTCATCACTGTAATGTTGCTACTGTTATGAATTGCAATGTAAATAGCTGATGTGCAGGATGTATTTAGGCGACCCCTGTGAGAACCGCTGATTTAACCTTTCTGAGCCTTGGCTTTCTCAATTTAAAGATTAATGTTTCCTCTATTATCAGGTATGTTGTAATTAGACACAGAAATAAAACTCCTCAGAACAGTCACTTGAAATGTTGAAGTCTCTTCAGCTCTCCCTACTGTGAAGACAGAGATAAGAACTGCCTCTTTCTAAAAAAAAAAAAAAAGTGTTACTTTTTTTTCTGTAATCTGAGCCAGGGGACCCCAAGCATTTGTCTGAACAAAAGGGAGTATATGCCTTCTCTTAGAAAGAGTCACACTAGATTCTTCAAATATATGCTTATGCTTATTATTTTCCTTATTTGCTACATCTTAAGTGTTAGCAGGTAAAGGGTCTGTCACACCCACAGGTGTATAAGCCAGAGTCGAGCACAGACTATTTCCAATTTACTCAGTGATTAAGCAGATGATTATCAGATTCTCAAGAATGAGATCTAGTCTGAAAGGAGTGACATCTATGTATATAAAAGCCTAAGTGACTGTTCGACCATTTGATCAGTCACTGTGATTCACACTGACCATCGGGAGCAGACAATCAATACAGGAGGTTCCCTGGTGGTTAGTGTGCTTCCACAGCAGGAGTGCTACTCAGCTGACCAACAGGTGGCAGATCTCAGGCTCACAGCTGGTGAGCCTCTCCCCCAGACACTCCCCCTGCACGCCCTGCCCCCAATCAGACCAGACCAGGATCTGGACGGCATCGGGACTGACTGGGCCCAAGCCTATGGGCCACTTCATGATCATGGCTGCACCGAGACTGTAGCAGAACAGCACTGAGACTACTGAGCAGCAGCAGTGGCGGCAGGCACAGCGGGGCCGGGATGAGCGGGAGCTGTGCAGCACACCTGGCCTGGCTCAGGCTCCTCCCCAACTGTCTGTCACTTCACATACTACTACATCCTTTGGGGGATGTTGGACTGCCAGTTTTGGCCTGATCCCCGCAGGCCATGCCGAGGGACCCCCTGGCAGGGATTCATGCACCGGGCCTCTAGTTACACATATAAAGATGAAAAAAGTGTTATTTAAAGTCCTCTAGAACTCAATAGTCTGGTGGTGAAAGGGAAGTATATGCATATCATGAATTATAAGATGATGCTATGAAGAGTTTAACAGACAAACATGGTGCTATTGAAAGTATAAAGGGAGGCATCAGCACCACTGGGAGGTGAAAGCAGGCTCCACAGAGGAGGAGAGCTTGTTGCTGAGTCAGAAGGGGAGGAGGAGCCCTCCCCGATTGGCTAGCAGAGAGTAAAGCAGAGGATTTAAAAGGTGAGTAATGTAGTGAACAGTAGATGAAATTAGAGCTCAAACATGCTTTGCATTTCAGTCTTTGTTTTACCTACAGAGAATCACAGCCAGAGCATACTGTCACCAGCTGAAGTCTAAATTGCTTTAGATCACATGCTCCCCAAGGGTAAGGACCATGTCTTTGGTGTGTTCTCTCAGAATTCCTGCACAGTGGGTGTTCAATAAATATTTAACAGTAATGAATTGATTAATTAAGAGCATTCATGTTCCATATGCATGGTTAGAGCCCTCTTTTCGCTTTAATTACTATTGCTTTAATCATCATTAATTAGTATTTCTTAGACAGAAATTTAGTTCACTGTTAAATACACAGTCCACCTGAGTTTGTAGCCCTAAGATCGATAGTGGAATCAGGGAATAACCCACTTCTCACTGCTGGTGAACAATTCCGTGGCACTGCCCACATAAATGGAAGCAGTGAAATGTGGAAGAGCACTTACTGAGAGACAGCTTCTGAATAGGTGCTGGAGAAGAATCCTAAGATTGGGAAATGTAGGGAATACCGACAGGAATCAGGAATTGAGGGAGCAGTTCATCACATGCTGAGACTGAAATAAAACAAGAAGAAGGTCTTCCAATAACGTGGCAAGAAGGAGCTGGGCTCCAGGCTCCATGGTGGTGTCCAGGGAGCAGACCATTCAGGAAGCATAAGAACTAGAAAATGTGCTCCAGTCCAGCGGTCACCAACTAGTAGTCCGCAGACCACTGGTGGTTCCTGAGGTCCCAAAGGTTGGCAACCACTGCTCCAGACCAAGGTGAAGAAGAGAAACATACCCGAATGTCTAAGCATCACTGTCAGCCACAATGTCAATGACTAGACTACCTCAGGTTGTGAAAGGCCAGTTTCATTTCAGCTAAGAAAGACGTAAAAGTATTTTATGACTCAAGCCAGCAGAAGCCTGGAGAACAGTAAACTCTAATGCAGAGGAGGTGGCATTGTACCTCACTATGATCTAAGCCAGACAGTGGAGCAGAGGTTGAAGAGAAGGTAAGTGATTAGGAAGGGAAAAAGGAGGAAACAGGAGCAGAGGTGAGAACACTTAAAACTTTCTCATAAGCACAAGAGGAGAAAGTATGAAAGTAGGGAAACCCATTTTCTTTTTGCCTCAAACACCACACAGGGCCCAGTGCAGAGCAGGCAAGCACCATAGATCAAATGTGAGACGGGCTTTCAGGCAGTCATCTGGACCATCTTAATTCATGTTAATAGGTATCAAATATTGATTTTTTTTGTCTTCCATTCTTGCCACAGCAGATTCTATTATGTACAAAACATCCACAGTGGTATTTTTAAAATTCAATTCAGATTGTATCACTTTTGATTAAAAAAAACACAAAAACAAAAAACAACTCCCAATGGCTTCCTAAGGCATAGCTCTGTGATTATTGAGGTGCAGGAGTCTCAAAGTCAAAAGCCTAGAAGGGCCAAATTGTAAGTACCAAGTAAACATGTGTAATGAGATTGGTTGGACCTCTCAGAATTAGAGTGTGTCTGACAAATTTAAAGAGTGCTGTTACTCCTTACCTTCAGCCATGTTTTGACATGTGGAAATGTGAACCCATATTTGCTAGAACTTATAGTTTTTTTCAACACAAACTGGATATTTGATTTTCAAATGAAATCTAATTTCAAATGTTGGATCAAAGTTATAAAATACAATTTATGCCAAGCAAAATGTATCTGCATGACATTACTGTCGACTAACTGCCAATCTGCCTCCTCTGCTACAGGACGTGGGCCAGGCTACAATCAGTGTTAACTTTATCTCATGATTACTGGCAAAGGGGTTAAAGTGGAGGATATGTAATCAGTGTTGTGTAAATCAAATGGCCACATTAAAGGGCTACAACTTCTATCTGGGAAGCCTAGAGAGTAGCAGCAGGGCTGAGGACAAAGAATTAAGGCAGGAGACTTCCCAGGACCCTCAGTATGTCACAGCAGCCAAGAGAGGTCCACTGAGTTATAGATTCTTCAGTAACTTTCTAAAGCAACAAGCCAATCTAGTGAGGTTGCCTTGCCAGGCCCTCATTTTAGGACTTAATATACCTGGTCTTTAATCACTCGACTTCATCTTCAATATTCACATTCAGAGAGGCAAAATAACTCAGAAGGATTAAGAACACACCATTAACCAAATTCTCAGAACACTGTCCATCTGTTCAGAGGACTGAGTGGACATATGAGTCACAGAAAAAATGTCCTTACAGAGGGGGTTCCAAAAGCACAGGTCTTGGTGACCATCCTCAGAGCACTGGGAATAGAAAACATAGATACTTAACACAATTAGAGAATAATACTAAAGAGTATCTGACGCAAATCCGAAGACAGGCATGTTCTTCAACAGCGAGGAAGTTCACAAACTCAGAGAGGAGGAAAGCAGCCTCATGTAGTAATCAGAGAAGTTTTCCCAAAGAGGAGACAGGATTTGAGATAAATAAAGGATTGATATAGTCTTCACTGGTGCATTAATTCAACAAATGTTTATGGAATGCTGGAAATTATTCTAGACATAATTCTAGATATAATAGAGTTTCCATCCCAGTGTAAACAATAAATAATAAACAAGTTGACAAATAATTTCAGGTAGTTATTATTACCACAAAGAAAATCAAAGAGGAGGTAATATATAAGGAACTGGCATGGTACTGGCTGTTAGGCATTTGGACAGAAGTGATGGAAGGGAGCCAAACAGGTAACGGTCTCGGGGGAAATCATCTTAGGAAGAAAGAACAATAAGTACAAGGAAGGAATTACTTTAGTTTGTTCCAAAAAGGAAGTGAAAGGAGGATAGAGATCAGACAGATAATGGAGGAGGCTCCTGCAGCATCCAGATGCATAGTAAGAATTTGGGTTTTGTTCTATTTTTAATGAGGAGCCATTAGACAACATTAGGCAGAAAGGTGATATAAATATACTAGGGGCCCGGTGCACGAAATTCGTGCACTGGGGGGGGGGTTCCTCAGCCAAGCCTGCCCCCACTCACATATTGGGAGCCCTCAGGGGGTGTCCTATTGATGGCTTAGTCCATCCCTGATCCCCTTGGGGAGTGGGCCTAAGCCGCAGTCTGGTCTTCCTTTGTGGGAGTCTACCAAGCTAATCAGGGGAAGCCACCAGCCCCATCACCCCACTGCTGCAGTCACTGCCAGTCACCACAGCCACCAAGGTATTTTTATCAACATGGACTCCAGTCTCTTCACCATGAAAAATGACAACTTTCTTTAGGCATTTTCAAGATGTGTCTTTCATTGGATATGACATTTTTTTTCTTTCTTTCTTTTTTATCCTCACCTGAGGATATGTTTCCATTGATTTTTAGAGAATGTGGAAGAGAAGGGAGAAACATCAAAATGAGAGGAACACTTTGATTGGTGTCCTCCTGCATGAACCCTGACCTGGGCCCCTGACAGGGAGGAACCTGCAACCTAGGTACATGTCCTTGGTCAGAACTGAACCGAGACCCTGCAGTCAGCAGGGTGAGGCATTATGCACTGAGCCAAACTGGCTAGGGCAGGATATCACATTTCTTAGCCCTCCAGCAGTGGACCTTCATTTGTTTTCTCCAGGAGTGTGGTGGAAAAACCCTAGATTACCTTTTTGAATTCTTATTACCCAAGTTACTAAGAATATTACCAGTGGCATACAGGGAGCTTAGCCAATGAGCAGTAAGAAAAGGTGTTTCCTCTGTAGTTCACTACAATCACCGGCTCCATCCCTGCCCAGGCCTGTAACCTCTGGCTGAGGCTGCAGGCCTGGGCAGAAGACCCCCAAGCTCCTCTGATCACTGGCTTCACAGAGCCCAGGCCTCTGTGATCACCAGCTCTGATTCTGCCCCCTGCCATCGCTGGCTCTGCCCTTGCCCCACTGGCAGCCTCTGGCCAAGGCTTTAGGCCTGGGAATGGGACCCCCAGACCCCTGCTTTGCTGGCTCCACCAGTGCCCAGACCCCTGCAATCACAGGCTCTGCCCCTGCCCCTCCGATCACTGGCTCTGCAGAGCTCAGGCCCCTGTGATCTCCAGCCTTGCCCCTGCCCAGGCCTGAGGCCTCTGGCCCAGGCCTTATGCCTGGGTAGGGCACCCTCATACCCCTGTGATCACCAGCTCTGCCCCTGCCCCCTCCGATCACCAGCTCCTCCCTTGCCCATGCCTGAGGCCTCTGGTGAAGGCCTCTGTCCTGGGCAGGGGAACCCCTGCCCCCTCTGATAGCCTGTTCCTCCCCTCGGCCCCCCC
>PVJC01051928.1:0-11320 GCA_004026665.1 Murina feae
GGGAAGCACAGCACAGGGAGTACCGTCAATAACATCGGAATAACCATGGCTGGTGTCGGGAAAGGACCAGCCTCATGGGGGGGTCGCTTGTCAATTGCAGAAATGTCTAGCCACCGGGGTGCAACCTGAAACTAACAGGAAATATCACTGAATGTCAATTGTAATTGACAAATAAAAAATACTTCCAACCTGTTCTCTTGTTCTTCTTTCGTGTTTCCACGTTTTCAGCACCTGGCTAACAATTACCATATTCATTTCTCTCTTTTAAATCTCCTGGCATGGTTTCTGTATCCCAATTTGACCCTGGCCGATACTACAGACATGAATAAAACATAGGCAATAAAGCTGTTGTTGCAATTAAGGGATAATATGTGAAAAGTGTTCCCTAAATTATAAGGCTAACACAGTTGTTAGTTTTTATCTTGTAGGATAAAAAATAGTCATCGCATATGACCCCAGATAACAGAACTATGACCTTCTGTGAATGCGACTGGAGGCACCTTGTGTGCCGGCATTAAAAGCAAACCGCTGTGCTGGTCTGTGCCAGTCATAAATGGGGGTGATGTGTTAGGAGGTCATGATTTTCCTACCCGTGAAGACATTCAAGTTAAGGATGGTTATAATTTCTACACAGATTGCATGAGAACTGACATATATGCGTGCGCATGTGCACTCATTCAATCAATAATTCATTTTATTTACCTTTTAAATATGTATTTATTGATCTTAAAGAGAGAAGAAGGGGGAGGGAGAGAGATAGAAACATGAAGAGAAGCATCATCCATCTGCTGCCTCCTGCACACCCCCTAGTGGGGACTGAGCCGGCAACCTGGGCATGAGCCCTGACCCGGAATGGAACCTGCGACCCCTTGGTGCAGGGGCTGATGCTCAACCGCTGAACCACACTGGCGGGATAGTGATTCATTTTATAATACCTACTATGTGCCTATTACTTTACAGTGCACTCGAAATAGAGAACGGAGCGGACCCTTACATATTAGAGGTGGAGATAAAACAAAATGCGAGGGACATGCGTGGGCAGGGATGCAGCGGGTTAGGAAACACTTGTCTATGAACGCATATTATCAGGGGCTGCTCCGAGGAGGCCACCACCCAGGCACGTGAACGATCCGTCTGCGCTTCCCGGGTGGGTTCTCCTGCTGGGGGCGGGGCGGATTCCCATGGCCTCAAGGCTGGGCCTGCCTGGATGTCAATGAAAATATGCAAATAGCCGAGCTGGACTGGCACTTGGGCAGAGAAGACCCATTCTAACCTCTGTCTCTCTTTTCCCTCTTATTAGAGGAACGAGAGAGGGACCACATAGTCAGAGGGGCTAGAGCAGGAGAAACTGTCTGAAACGGCCCCTATTTTGAGAAAAGCCATCTCTGTGTATTCCAAATTTACAGATAAGGCCACTGAAGTGTTGGAAGGCAGTGTGGGCGGCCCTGGGTTAGACAGAGGTGACTAAATGAAGGGGTCGAGCCCCCTCGAATCCTCCCACAATACCAGCTGCTAGCACTGTGTGCTTGTTCTTGAACACATTTTTAATTTTTTTCCAAATTTATTTTTTACTGGAGAACTTTAAAAAATGCCAGGTGTAATCAGATTCAGCCCCACAAAGCTGACATTTTTCTTACAGAAATATTTTTTCTATTGTTTGACATTTTAAAAAAATTTTCTCTGCCAGCTTTTTTTTTTTTTGCAAGATTAGCTAATATTCATTCAAGTTGGTGCTTTCTTCTCATATTGTGGACCTTAATAAAAACGATTCTTGTGCTTCATTTTGCATTTCAACTAAACGCTCCTCTTCTGCTAGAAAAAATGTTCTAAATGCTCATATCCCTCCTTTTCTGACTTTGGCGTTTGTTTACTATTTTTATTGGATTTCCTGGAGTTAACATGGTTGATAACATTTTACAGCTCTGGGCTTACTTTTTTATAAGGCTTCCAACCTTGTCTTCGTGTTGCTCGTTTTGTCTCGAGTACTGTGAATTCATTTTATTTTCTGACTTTCCTGAGGAGCCCACGGAACTTCAGACTTGGGAAATGCGAGGCCTCCTGGGTACTGGGCCACCCCCCACCTTCTCCATTTAAAAAAAAAAAAGCAACGGAACTCAGATCTAGCAAGTTCAGGGGATTTCTCTCAGGTAATAGGTGAGGTTAGTAAGATTTCTCAGGCTGTAGCCAAATTATTCCAAGTCTAAGCCGACTGCTTCCCACAAAAATGTGAGGAAAACGTCTTTGCGACTTTTCTTAAAATTCAGTCATTAATTTATGTAAGCCTTACAAAAATTAATGGCATAAAATACTTTCATCAGTCATTTAAACATCGATCAGGCTTTATTCAAGACCGTAATGTAACAATGCTTGAATATATAGGCTGTCCCTCAAAATAGCTGCACGCACTCTGAATAATGGTAAATAAAGGCTGTGTTTATTAAAATACATTTCATTTTCAAAAATTGTGCTACCAATTGTGTACATGTTGGGGGACAGCCTGGAAGTCCTGCGGGAGGCTACGTTACTTTTAGATACTAGATCTCGACCTCTTTCCTGTGACCCCCGTGCAGAACCCCCACACCTAAGCCCGTGCATCTGGAGGTGCTAGCCATTAGCTACTGTTTGCGCCCACGCCCCTCATGCACCAGCCGTGGGACCACCAGCCAGTTCAGCACCGAGTCTGTTTCCTCCTCTCCAAAGTGACTTTCTTTCCTACTCATTCAAAGGATTGTTGCAAGTAAGCAAATACGATGATGAGAAGAACTTGCAGCTTTCAGCTGTGAAAACTTCAGCTTTAAAATATTGCTCTAAAGGTTCCTAAAAAATATGTCCAAGCAAAGAGACTGGAGAAATGTAAATGTGTTTTACTGTTGGAGTTATAAATGATTATGGCCTCATTCTACACTGGGAGCCTGAAGAACATTGGGTGAAAGACACACACACACACACACACACACACCCCGAGTGGCCTGATTATTATGACCACCTGAAATTTGTAGAAAAATTAGCTATAATTTCATGCTGAAGTTGCTAGAGGGCCAGACCATTATAATTAGGGAAGCAGGTTGTTTACCACGACAGAAGTGATTTTTTTCTGAAGATATGGGTAAACAACGCGATTTAACAACCTTTGAATGTGAGATATATTTGAACATGAGTGGCCAGATTATTATGACCACCTGATGTTTGTAGGTAAATTAGCCCTACACTGCATCGTATGGGATATGGAAGCCAAAGGCCTGTTTGAACACCTTTGCTGTCTGCAGTTACCAAGATAAAACGTCTCTAATTCACACAGGAACACAAGGATTGGACAGTCGAGCATTGGGAAAAAGTCATGTGGTCCAATGAATCACGTTTCCAGTTGCATCATGCAGATGGCACAGTGAGAATTTGGCGGTAACAGCATGAAAGCATGCACCCCACATGCATGAGTACAACCCTTCAAGCTGGTGGGGGCAGTGTTAAGGTTTGGGGCATGTTTTCCTGGCATGATTTGGGCCCTTTAATTCATGTGGAACAACGTCTGAATAGCACAAAATACCTAGGTATTGTTGCTGATCAAGTTCATCCTATCATGTTGATGGCGTATCCCAATGGAGATGGCTTCTTCCAACAAGACAATGCGCCATGCCACGGTGCTCATATTGTGCAGGAGTGGTTTCAAGGCCATAAGGGAGACTTTACCTTGCTTAGGTGGCCCCACAATCACCAGATATCAATCCACATGAGCATTTGTGGGACGAAGTTAAAAGAGCCATCAGGCAGCTGGTTCCACAACCATCAAATCTCACAGAACTGGAAAGTGCTATTCATCAGGCATGGGGTCAGATTCCACGCATCACCTTTCAACATCTCGTGGAGTTAATGCCAAGAAGAATCGCTGCAGTATCGAAGGCAAAAGGTGGCCCAAGAAGTACTGTTGGGGTGGTCATCATAATCTGGCCACTCACATTCAAATATATCCCACGTTCAAAGGCTGTTAAATGGCGTTGTTTACCCATATCTTCAGAAAAAAATCACTTCTACCATCGTGGTAAACAACATGCTTCCCTATTGATAATGGTCTGGCCCTCTAGCAACTTCAGCGCGAAATTATATCTAATTTGCCTACAAACGTCAGATGGTCATAATAATCTGGCTACTCAGTGTGTGTGTGTGTGTGTGTGTGTGTGTGTGTGTGTGTAGCGTGAGAGAGGTAGCAATAGATATAGATACATATACAAACATAGGTACATACGGATTGATATAGATGCAGATACAGATATAGATACATACACATGCATTTTGTTTTCAAAAAGCTTGTAACCGAGTGGACATTTGGTTTCTAGAAGAGGAAGAATTTAAAGATTGCCTCCAGATCTCTTGATTAGATGAGAGAATGAGAACCAGTTAAGAGAAAAAGTTGCGGTCGGTTTTGAATCTTTCAGGTTTGCGTGCTGTGAGATGTCTCAGGACACGCAGGAGGCTGAAACGATGAGGTGGTGGGTCTCTGCTAATAACCCAGCAACGACCGACAGCAGCGTAGGATGCTGACGGCAAAGCTGCGTGTGCTGAGCCCCTGGGTGCCCGGCGGCCGGCTGCCCGCGGAGGCCCTGGTGGTCAGCAGGTGCGTCCTCTGAACGCGGCAGCCGACATGTGCTCGGTAAGTAACACTTTACACGGACGTTTTCATAAAAAAGTGAACTCAATGGGCAAAGGAAGATAAAAGTCAGAAAAATAACTGTGGAAGGAACGCAAGGAAGACCTGGTCAGTGCTCCCCAACACCTTAGAGAGACCCACCCGGTGTTCTGAGGAAGGGGCCTGCGGTGAGCAGTTTTCCTATAGTTTTTCCAAGTTAGCTCAGTTACAAATTAAAACGATGTCGGAGAGAGGGGCTTTGTGGCGTGTACTGGGGCAGAGATTTGAGTTTGTAGGGAGACTGACCTTTCCCAACGACCTTCATTGGGGTGCTCCCTGACGCTAAACTTCCCACCTCTAGCTAGTGGCTCCCACCCTGAAGCAAGAGTCACCTCTTGATATGAGTTACTTCACGTCCCTCATTAGAAGAATCAGTGGCTCCCTATTACTCACCACATGCAATCCAGAACCAGTGCCATTCGTCCCAGCCGTCCAAAACGGGTCAGTATGGTCCTTTCCCGACTGTTTATTCACACTGTTCACTAGGACACGGCCACCGGAGGGCCACGGTTTAATTGGCATTTTAAACATATATATTTTTATTGATCTCAGAGAGGAAGGGAGAGGGAGCGAGAGAGAGAAACATCAATGACGGGAGAATCATCGATCGACTGCCTCTTGCATGTCTCCTCTGGGAATGGAGCCCAGGATCCTTCAGACCACAAGCTGAAGCCCTATCCTCTGAGCGAAACCGGCGATATCCCCTAGGCCCTAGGGGGGGGGGGGTATCAGAAACCAGATATTCCTTGTGCGAAGACTGCTTACAAACCAAAATACGGTGGAGATAATGGGCATGTTTTGAACGTCAGGCACACAGCTCAGGACCCGTGTGTGTAGGGTGTTCCCTAGAAACACACACACGCTTTACCAGCTGATAACTCCCTTCCTTTTCACTCCTTTATAGGTTCAACAGATCTGAGATAGTGGATGAGGCCAGACTAAACTTGGAACAAAGAAAACGTATCCTAAAGTGCCCCTGGACATTTTTTATGGGGACACAGAAGAGACGAGGGCAGGGCGCCCCACAACTCCCACGCGCAGAGCCTCCCAGGGCCCCCACTCGGGACTGTGCAGCCTGCGGCTCGTTCCTGGGACCAGCAGGCCCTAGGCCCGTGCTTCCCAAGGCCAAGTTTAAAGGGCTCACAGCGGAGGGCTTCTCCCCATGCGCCCCCCCCACCCCTCGGCGTCCCAGACAGTGGCGATGCGCTTGCCAATGACTAACCCCTGACCACAGGTCGCGGCCGGGTGTTCTCTCGCCGGGAATGCGGGCCCCTCTCGCAGTGTTTCCTGCCTCCCGTCGGGGTCTAATCTATGTTCCTCTCAGAGCACGCCCCATGCAACTACATTAGAGCGTCCTCAGAACACAGTGGATTGGATTCCGAGATAAAGCAGATCACAGTAAATATTAATCTTCTCAAATTGATAGGATGAAATATTGAACTCTGCCCAGCAAGCATTTTAATGTGGAAATTAAATCTTTGTTAATATTTCTGGCATTCGAGCGCTGAGGAGCCAGGTGACAGGGCGATTAGTCAAAGGTTAGAGCTCAGCCGAGCTGCCGAGACATTAAACTGTTAGTCTTTCCTGCGGAATTATGGGGAGAGCGCGCCTCTCCAAGCGAAACGGGAGGACCCCATTGATCACCGAGAGGGACGGCTGGCTTGTAAACACCCCTATTTTTCTTGTTGTGGAGCGGCGTTTCCTGTCTCTGATTGTTCCATGATGCCTGCACCTTTGTCAGTGCTCGATCTATGATTTCAGGAGAAAGCATAAAGGCGGTCACCCAGTTAAACCAGTGCTACTTGTCAGGAGTCAATCACGGTCACCGGGGTTTCCAAGGCCAAAATGGAACTCGAGCTAGCATATACCTAGGAAATCCAGGCGGGAACAGGGACACAGAACCTATAAAAGGTCCCAAAGAAGCCAGGGCATGTGCCAAGGGGACTGGAGGGGGAACACGCACAGGATTACAAGGTGAATGTCCTGGCTCAGCCCCTCTGTGCCAGGCTAACCCCGTCTGGGCCAGTTCCATGCACAATGAGGACACTTTCTGACCCGCCTCCAAGGTTGCTATGAAACTCAGAGCGTATACAGAGAGAGATCGCGTCAACTAAGGAAAAAACCGAGGGGGGTATCAGGTACCAGGTATTCCTTGTGCCAAGGCTGCTTACACATCAAAATACCGCGGAGATAAAAGTAACAACGGGGTGTTTTCAGAGTCCTGTCCTGACGGCGAGCTTGTGTGTTTCTCGCCAGGAGAGAAGCAGCGCGTTTCATGTAGTTCCTCTATTTAAAATTCAAGGCATCTTCCGCAGCCAGGCTACTTGGGCGCAAATGCTGTTCCATCGGCTTTAATTAAAATGTGGCTTTGTATGTGTCTGTCTCCATACTGGGTAAATAATTGTTTTTAATTAAAAAAATCATGAAATGGAATGTATTTTAAATGTGTGTTGTCTTTTCCAAATTTGGCTAGTATGCTAGTGCTTAATTAATACAGAGAATGTTAGCAGGCCCCATACAACTAATTAAACAAACAATTATTTACTGTGTATTTGTTTATTTACCAAACCAGCCCTTATTTTAGGTGCTTCACAGGGGCTCAGCGATGAGAACCTGCCTACAGAAATCTCAGTGCAGACTTTGATTCAGAATTTATCTTCTCAGTAGCATATATGTGTGATATTTAAAAATGGAATCCTATAACATTAAAAAGGGAAAGCAAAGGTTAGAGACATCAGAACAAAGAACAATTGAATGGTTATATATAGAGGGGTGTGTGTGCATGCGCATGCATGCATGTGCATGTGTGTGCATGTGCATACATGTGTGTATGTGGTATCTGCACAGAGATAAGCTGCCTTCGGAGTTTTTAATAGCAGGGAAACCACGCCAGGGCAGCTTCCATCTGGGTGCACACTGGGGACAGGTGTAACCTGGACTGTGCCCAAGTTCATCCCAAGCCAGGTCCATGAAGCCAGGGCCGTCACAGTAGGAAGGCTGCATGCTCCTTGCAGATTTTGCAGTCAAGAAAACCACTGAACCTTGTCCCAATCCATTTCTCTCCTCCCTGTGACCTGAACATAGAAGTCTCAGCACAATCTTAGTTAATTCAGACACTTCTGCATCTCCTACTCCTCCATCCACTCATCTAGGTGCTGATTCATTTATCGAGCACGTGTGTATTTGGCACCTGCTAGGTTAAGATCTGAAAATAAAACAAAAGGGAAACAAGCACAAAAACTGAAATGAAAAAAAAAAAAAAGTGTGCAGCTCCTTTCTCCATGTTCAACTAAATGCTGTAGAGGCACCACTCACTGCCTTCACCTCTCACGGTGCCTCGGGGGGTTATGCTCCTGCATTCACACTGGGATTTCCCAGGCTAGACACTGATGTTTTGTCTGTTTCAAGAGGATACCAACACAAGCCAATGGGAAAAGAGTCTTTTCAACCAATCACATAAGGCCAACGGGATATCCACAGGCAAAGAACGACGTCGGAAACCTACTTCACGCTACATAACAATTAATTCAACGTGAGTCACAGACACGAGTATAAGACCTAAAGCCATAAAAGTCTTAGAAGGGAACAGAGGAGTAAATCTTTATGACCTTGCGTTGGGCAATAGTTCCTTACCCATCACAGGAAAGGTGCAAACAACTAACAAAAATATAGGTAAATTGAACTTCGTAAAAAATAGAAAAATGTTTATGCTTCAAAGGAAACCACCAATAAAATAAAAAATCAGTCCACAGAGTGGGAGGAAATATTTTCAAGTTATAGATATATAAAATAAGGGACTTGAGTCCAGAATACAGAAAGACTTACAACTTAGTTAATCGAATTAAAATGGTCAAGGTATTAGACACGTTTTTCATAGAGGATCTATCCTATATAATAAAAGAGTAATATGCAAATTGACCATCACTCAAGACACCTAAACCACGCCCACCAGCTAAGCCACGCCTCCCAGCCAATTAGAGCGACTGTATACAAATTAACCCAGCCAAGATGGAGGCCAGCAGCTATGGAGCTAGAGCAAACCAGAGGCTTCTGTTGCAACTGCTTGCCTAGGCTGGCTGAGCCTCTGCTCACGCCCATGCCCACCAGCCAAGCCATGCCTCCCAGCCAATCAGAGCAGCTGTATGCAAATTAACCCGGCCAACAGCCATGGAGCTAGAGCAAACCAAAGGCTTCTGTTGCAACTGCCTGCCTAGGCTGGCTGAGCCTCTGCTCATGGCCACGCCCACCAGCCAATGAGAGCGGCTGTATGCAAATTAACCCAGCCAAGATGGAGGCCGGCAGCCATGGAGCTAAAGCAAACCAAAGGCTTCTGTTGCAACAGCCTGCCTAGGCTGGCTGAGCCTCTGCTCACGATAACAATGTTTCAATTATAGAAGCCACAGAGCTGAAACAAACAGGAGGCTTCCTTACCTGCCTAGGCCTCAGCTTAAAGCAACAGTGTTTCAATTCTCTAAACTAATAAAAGCGTAATATTGAAATTGACCTAAGCCAAGCCCACTAGCCAATCAGAGTGGCTGTATGCAAATTAACCCAGCCAAGATGGAGGCTGGCAGGCCGGCTCTGCACTGGGAGCCTCTGCAGCTGGCATAGCTGTGCCAGGTGAGTCAGCTCAGTGTGGGGGGGTGTCCAGCCTGGGGCCTCCTAGGGGCATCCAGGAGCACCTGTCCTGGGTCTGCTGCCTGGCTCTGCCCCCCGGGGGCCTCCACCAGGCATGTGGGAGAGCGGGTCCTCCATGGGGCTTGCAGGAGCAGCCATCCTGGGTCCACTGCCTGGCTCCGCCCCCCCGGGGGCCTCCTCAGGGCATCCAGGAGTGCTTGTCCTGGGTCAGCTGCCTTCGTCCACCCCCGGGGGGCCTCCCCAGGGTGTGCAGGAGTGTCTGCTGCACAGTGCGGAGAATCCAAAGCCAGTTCACTGCCTGGCTCCACCCTAGCTGTGTTCGCTCAGCAGCAGGGCCCCACCGAGGGATCCTGCACCAGCATCCGCCCCTGGCTCGCCACACAGCTCTGCATCAAGTGTGTCCCTTCAGCAATGGGGGCCCACCAGGCATGTGCAATCGTGGGCCCTCCGGTGGGAAACGTCCTCGCCTGCGCTCACCAGCCCTCCCAACCCCCAGTGCATGAACCCTGAAGGGGCTGTGGGCAGCCTGAAAATGGCCCTCAGCCCCTCACCCAGGCTGGCCAGGCATGCCAGCAGGTGGACATCCCTCCTCCCCCTCGAGGTGTCCCAGACTGCAAGAGGGCACAGGCCAGGCTGAGGGACCCCCCCCCCCACCGAGTGCACAAATTTTTGTGCACGGGGTCCCTAGTATATATATAAAACCCTAATAATGCAAACAGAGTAAATGGTGGAACAACTGAACAACCAGTCAGTATAACATCTGCTGACCACCAGGGGGCTCATGCAGAACATGGCGGGCGTCGGCAGCAGGTGGCCGAGTGTGGAACATGGTGGGCGTCGCCTGTGGCAGGATGGTGGAGCAGGTGAGTGGGGGCGCCAGACCAAGGTGGGGTGCCGGTTGCTGTCATCGGGGTGAGCCTCTGGTGGTTACTGGAAATTCTTTGCTCCCACACACCACAGTCCGACCTGGTGCTTGCACCCACTGCCGGTGCCTGGTGCTGGCCCCGATCACTGAGCACCATCAGTGGATGCGAGCTGCAGCTGCTGGCCCTGATCGCCCTGAGGGTTTGTCCACCTCCCCCTGATCCTGAGGGGCAATTGGGGCAACACCTGCCACTTGCACCCGCTGATGGCACTAGCCCTGTTCACACCCGCTGGCGCCGGCCCCAATAGCTCCGTACCGTCAGCAGGTCTCAGTGGGGCCGGTGCTGTCAGCACGTGGGAGCAGCAGGAGTGGGGTTGCTGGCAGAGGGGGAACCGGGGGCTGCGGTGGGAGGGGCCAAGCAGAGGCACGGAGGATGGGGTGAGACCCGCCTTGTGCCCACCAAAGCCTCGCGGCCCACAGTTCCCTTCAAGGTGCACGGATTCATGCACTGGGCCCCTCGTATACAAATAAAGACATGTAACGATGCTTAAAATCATTAGTCATAGGGAAATTCAAATAAAAACACAACGAGATAGCCCTTCACACCCAGTAGAATGGCCACCGTCGATAAGAGAGACAGTAATGACGATGATGTGGAGAAACGAACTGTCACATACTGTTGATGGGAATGGACAAGACTGCAGCCTCCTTGGAAATCGACTGGTGGTCGTTTACATGTTAAACCTGGAGTTACATTATGACTCAGCAATCTCACTCTTAGGTGCTGGTTTACCCAACAACTGAAAACAGATGTTCTCACCAAGACCGGACACGGATACCCAGAGCAGCGCCGTCATGTAATCAAGACGTCAGCCAACCCACCTGTCCATCACCTGATGAAGGGACAAACAGGATGTGACCTATCTGGACAACAGATTATTACTTATCCATCAAGTGGAGCCAAAACGAATGAATCTGAAGAGCATACTCAGAGAAAGAAGCCAGCCGCAAAAGGCCATGTGTTATATGATCCGGTTTGTACGAAAATTCCAGAATAAGCGAACCCTGGGAGATCAAGTAGACGAGCAGTGTCCAGTGGATGGAAGGAGGGGACACTGGGGAGTGACTACTAATGG
>PVJC01051929.1:0-11312 GCA_004026665.1 Murina feae
ATAAGGTTTCTCTTAGCGCCATTTCACTAAATCCAAGTAAGTCCTAGACATTCTCCCTCTAACATTAATCGCAACATCCTGCCATGGTAATGAAGTATTGTGTGTGGCTCTTTGCATCCTGTTAAATAGTATTAAGTAATAACATTTTCACTTCTTTAGAATTTGGCATAAACATGGGCTTTCCTGTGAGGTATAATAAAATGTAGACAGGACTCTGAAGAAGAAAAAAGCAAGAATGAATGATGAATTACAGAAAAAATTCTCCTGGATTTCTATAGCATCTGGTATTTACCCTATTTCTGTGAAATGTCTTCATTAATGCTTAGGAAGAGGAAGTAGACACTGTTCGGAAGAGGAACATTGAAATCATTTTAATTACACTCACAAATGACACTAAATATCTAGATATTAACAAAGAGCCATCTGGAGGAGAAGAGATTAAGATGAGCAGTTTATGAATTCAGGTTGTGGTCAGGGGACATTAAAATGAGTTTTGAAATCAAGCATCCCCTCAGGCATCAGTCATTTTAAATCCAATTGGTGTAAAATAAAAGCACCTCAGGGCAGGTGGGGGGGCCGGAAGTGCCTGTAAGAGAAAGATGCTCAAATAAATTCAAAGTTGTGTTTTTCCAATAAACGCGTACAGTGTTACGTGAAGGGCTTTTGGTTTTAACACATCTCCTCCGGGGGCTCAGGAGAGGGCTTTTCAAGGTCTCTATCAGCCACCCATGGAGGACCTAGGGGCTTTACCGAGAATGGATAAATTGGAAAGCTAGATGGTTTGATTTAGCTTGTCTCACTGCTTTTCCCCTTGTAGCTTGTAAGCCGAAGGACCTTCTGGCTTTATGGAGGCTACTTATTTTATAGGGTGCTTTATGAACACGAAGTTATCACTATAGTCTTAAGCCTCTGTTCCATCCATTTACCTAAAAATGGATTTTGGAACATTGTCCTACACCAGTCACCACCATCGCTTGCATGGGCAGAGTGGCCGTCATCCTGTATTTCATATGCATCCAGCAGAAACACATTAGACACACGGATAAGGACAGGGCACCAGATTGTGCAGGGTAGTCCTGGAGTTGGCACAGCTCACGGAGGGGCTGTGGATCTGTGGAGTAAGCATTTCCAACGGACTTCAAAGGGCTTTGCAGCTGTCATCGCATGAGCCGCCACAGCCAGCTTCCAGGTATCATCGTTAGCTATCTGTTAGATTTGTGATTTGCTGGTAATGATCGCTATACAGTGGATGCTCCTCTCACCCCCGATTATTATCACCATCGTGGCCATGGTTTGGAAACAGAAGAAATGTCAGTTAAGACTTACCCAGGCCAGGGGTCTGGCTTCCTGGCTGCACCACTTGCTTAGGAACGCCGTTCGGTCCCTTCTGTTTTAGTTTCGGGATCTGTGAAATGGAGGCAATAAAAGCAGCCATCTCACAATGTTGCTGCATTACATGAGATAATACAAGGAAAGTGCTTAGTACAGTGTGGAGCACATGGCATGAACCTGATGGAGGGTTACTGTTACTGCTGTTGGTTCATTGTTGCATTACGTATATACCAAAAATGATGTTTTATCCTTGGAAATTTCCGTGCTGCTTTTTATACTAGTATACTCCTTTTCTCATGAGGTGCTTTTCCTTATTGATGCTTTACAAACAGGTTTTCGAGGGAAAATATAAACAGGTTTGTTTTGTTTTTTTTAAAGGGGGTTTTTAGATTCATAACCACTTTTCTAGAATTCCAATGTCAGTGTACCATAGTGACACAATGAAAAAAAATTGGCTGGTCTTTAGCATTTGCTATGCAATGTTGCATCCTGGAAAAAGTTTTAATCTGTTACTCAGACATTATAATCAGTTGTTTTTATGAGAAAGAAACATTTTGCTGTAACTTTTTCTTCATATCATCAAGGCATTTAAAATGATTAATCTCCGTAGTTTAGTGAAATTGGTAAATCCCTTGTAATTCACAGCAGTGGTTTATTAGTGGTGAATTAATTTGTTATAACAGTGAGATATTAGAATCCTTCTATTGTCTCTTAAATTACTTTCCATTCATTGTTTATGATGCCTTGTACCTCTCTCTGGGTGCCAACTGAACTACATAATGGATTGCACAGTTGTGTTTTTTTGTGTGTGAACATTGATAGCAAATTATAAGCATAAGTTTGAGAATTCTATATTAACTGTCCTACATCTGTAACTCTTTTGGACTTAAGACATGACAACCAGGTTTACTAAAAAATTAGTAAACATTTCTTCATTGTCCACTGTAAGAACCCAGTCAGTGTCCTGGTGAGCAGCATGGATTCCAGGTTCAGTTTCCTGTGCCTTTGATTTCCTCCTGGATCTGATTTGGCCTCAATTTCCTCTTCTATAAACCAGGAGCAATCATACTGTCTTCAAGGGTTATTTGAAGATTAAAAATAATAAAAAAGATATATAAAATAGTTAGGAGTCCCTGGGTTAAAGGAAGTGCTTATGATATTTAAACTATCATGAATAGATCCACAAATAAGGAACTTCATGGAATTCTTGGAAAAGCAAATGAAAGCAATGTTCTGATCTCCGCCTTCCTATAATAGAATTTTATCCCAAGAACTCCTCACTTCCTTTCCTTTTTCCCCTCAATACCTCCCATGGCACTTAATATATATTTATCTAGCAGTTTCTTAAATAACACTTTCTTTCCCACATTTCAAAACAGACTCTCGCTGACTCTGATTTATCAGATGTTAATTTTACATATTTTTGTGCTCCTCAGAAGTACTAATTTTGCAATTTTTGAGAAGTATGCTTTATTCTGACATTACCGTTTTCAAGGTTAATACCTGCTGGCTTAACCACTTAGTTAAAACGTGAACCTCTTTTGGCCTAGTAGTAAAATCTCAGTGCCGATAGAATGCAGCCTTCTTAAGGAGAGAAGATGCGAGGTTCTCCTTCACCTGGAAACTGAGGGAGACAATGAGAGGGTGGGAAAACCTGCTCATTTAAATTAGACTGAAACTACCTTCGCGGTTCATCTTTCCACAGTAGGCAGCTGGTCCTCCCTCTTTGAATCTTATATCCCCAACAAAACCTCTAAGGAGGGAAAAAATATATTAGAGAAAAGCCTCCCACTGCGTTAAGCTGCTGTAGTCATCTGCTTCCCATGGTTGTGGGGTGTCTGTGCTCCTGGTTCCTGGCTGGGCTCCCCATGGATAGATAAGACTCATTCCTGGGAGGGGAGCTGACAGCCAGAGCAGGGAGGTTGGGCAAGGCAGTGGGACTTTTAAAAATATAGCTTTCTCGTTTTCAGTTTTGCTCTTTATCCTCATGTATGCAGAAAAACAGTCTTCATGATCACAGAAGGCTGAGGGCAGATGGCCTGTGAATCTCAATGAGCAGAGTAACAAGCATTTCACTTGTATGGCTCACAAGTCTTAATGCTTTCCCTACTCTCACCAGGTAGAATGGACTTGTCTCTTATTCGTCTCTTATGTATATCCCCACCTGTACTGTGGGACCAGTGTTGGCGCTGTGCATATAACTGTGTCTAATATGTGAATTTCTGAAAGGCTGTATTATATGATAGTTATCATCAAGGCCTCTAGCCTCAGTCTGCCTGATTGTGAAACGCAGCTCCATCACTTCATAGTTATGTGACCTTGGGCAATTGTTTTAGCCTCTCTGTGTCCTGGTTACCTTATCTATATAATGAGAATAATAATATCTACCTCCCGTTGTGAAGATTAAATGAGTTCATGGGTGGAAAACACTTGGAAGAATGCCTAGCTCACAATAAGTGTCAACCAAGGGCTTGCTTTCCTTTCTTGGGGGTTGAGAACAGGTTTTAACCAATCTAATTCCAAGAACCCAGCATAATGACTGGCACATAATACAACTATCTAACCTGGTTTTTAAAGGGAATGCTATCCATTGGCTCCAAACCGCAGATACCCCATAGTGGCAAAAGAAAAATGTATGTTTCTGTAACTACAAAACATAAACAAACAAAAAAAAAATAACCAACCAAAATGTATAAGAGACATTATGAGGTGGCAGGGGGAAGGGGGGGGAGGAGGAAAGAAAATAAACCAAGTTCTCTGTAACAGGAAACAGCATCTCAGTGGGATCTCCTTTCTATCAAACGGAAATGTCCTAGTAACCAGTCTTTCAGAATCCCCTCCTGAAATACAGCAGCAGGCCAATTAGTAAGTAGGAAGGCTTAGTCAAAAGGACAATGCTACCTGGAGAAGTAACCAATTCAGTCAGCCTCACAGCATTTAATTAAGCCACAGGCCCAGGAACAAGTTTGTTTGGTAAACAAGAGCCTACACTTCCAGGGGAGCGTGTTTTCGGGTTCAGGTGTTCCTACGTGGCAGCTTTTCTGCCGATCACCAGTGCTCTGAATAGAGGGGGGAATGGCGTGCTCTTCCCACACGGTGGGTCCAACGGGGTATGCTCCCTGGCCCTTGCACATATTTATTAGGGAATCTGAGCTGGTTTTCAAACGCAAATGCTGGCTCATGGAACATTAGCACTTTTATGCACCTCCCAGGAAACGTTCAATGGAAGAAGTGGGAAACTAGAGGGAGGAGCCTTCAGGGGAGTGAAAGCCTTACACAGTTGGGCCACCCAAGGCGAATGCTTTGCTGTTGGTAGAAACCTAGCAGAGAAGAGCTGCACCCAATTAAAGCAGTGGCCCCTCTCGTTGCGAAACCCCGGAGGCCTGACTCAGGTGGCTGGAAGGCTCTGAGCCCCTGAAGAGTGCTTTCAGCCTACCTGCTGCTGCTGCACCTCAGACTTCACTGCTCAAGGGTCTCCCAAACACAAAAGGCCCGCACTGGATGAGAGCACATCCTGTCCTCCGGGGTTCAAGAAGGGTGAGGTGAGCAAGGTCATTGAGAAGTACTCATTTGGGAAGAATTCAGTCTTTTAGGAAAATACAAAAGCCTCCCTCTGTGCTGGGTACATAATGGATGGCTACGACAAAGAATGGAGTTTATTAAATTGAGCTTGGCATCTCAGATCCCTGGAGAGAAGGGTAAATTCCCCAGTGACCAGGCGAAGCTGGCTTCCTGAAGACTGGGTTGGCATCCTGTTTCAGATGTGTTTGTGGGAATGGGGAAAGAGCAAAACATCAGGAGTGGGCATCTCTCACGGTCACTGAGTAGCGTGCGAGTCTCACAAAGAGAAAAATGTGGCTTGCATTGTGCTCCCGTGGAAAGGCTCCCTGTGTAGCCATAGCGTAGGGTGGAAATCTGTCCTCTCCCAGTCCTCTGAGGGGTCTTGCTTCTGCTTCCCACTGAGATTTCTCAAGAGAACAGGCGCCAGAAAGGACATGCATGTCGGGATGGGAACATCTGATTTGAAACGCAGCTTGTATAGAAACCCACCCGCTGTCTTGAGAAGTCATAAAATGCTTGGTGTTTATTCCCGGAACCAAATGATAAGATGGGCTTGGTGAGACTAAAAGGATAATAGACACCAACATAAAAGAGCAATAAAGAACACCCCAGCCAACCGATAGCCACCAGTTAGTTCATAAAACTAAATTTAGAAAACACACCACACACAAAAATGTAAGGAAGGCGGTGAAGAGTCTGAATTACTTCGTAAAAAGTGAACTGAAATACACTTGCACTCATTTCATAGAAATAATGTGATTCTTCAGAATTGGAGTTTTTTAATCTCAGTATCTAAAAGGGCTTCTGTCAGAGTTATGATAGTCTGCTGTTTGTTTGTTTTCTCATAAAGTATAGGATTAATAATGGGATCATTGAGGTTTAAGGGACCAGTACTTATTGAATGGTCATAGCTGCATGGGACTAAACCTGACTCCATAGGATAAGGAGAGTTTAGCAAGTATGATTTTTATATTTCTCAACACTAGTTAGGCTCTATGTAAGAGATACAAATGAGCAGAGCACAATTCCTGCCCTCAAATAGCTTAAGGTACAGAAGCAAAGTGATCTTACCATGCAAAGCATTGTACGATGCACAAAAGCTCTGTGGTTCAGGTTAATTTTAGGAGAGTACGGGGAGAGAGGTAAGTGTAGGTACAGAGTGTTTGCACCAGAAAAGAAAGGATGGTTAGGAAATAAGTAGAGATGGATGAATGAGGAGCCACACAGGCAAAGGAGAACACTCAATGTGAGAATAGAGCCATTATTAGCAGTCCAGTCCGGTGGCTGCCCCAAACACAGGACGTCAGAAGTGGAATAAGGGAGATGAGCCTAGGAAAAACAATGAAATCTTATTCTGCAGCAAATGGCCAGGGGCACTGAGAGATATATTAAAAGATATTTGTTTTTGCTTTTGTTTTGGAACAAGGTGGTGACACAATTAGAAAATGCATTGAGCAAGAGATTAGATTGTAATGAAAATCAAGTAAGGCTGATATACCAATGATACCCCAGCGAGCAGCCAGCCCCCGGGGCCTGCAGGCAATTTCATGCTTCACCTTTTTGACAGGGGTTGGAGAGGGAGCACCCTGCCACCCAGCTGATTGGGTAACAGTTGCCATGGTTTTGGGAGAGTTCTTCCCATTTTGGATCAAATGGGAGGATGGGCTTCATCCCACTAGGGAAGACCTCCCAGAGAAGTTGGATATTATTTTGATTTCTTGTGGGTGGGGCTTATATTTAAATTACCTGATCTCTTCATATCTCTGTCTTCTTATGAAGAAAGTTTTAACACATCAGTTGGCATATGATAAAAAAAAGGCAATAGTGCCCTAACCGGTTTGGTTCAGTGGATAGAGCATCAGCCTGCAGACTGAAAGGTCCCAGGTTCAATTCCGGTCAAGGGCATGTACCTTGGTTGTGGGTGCATCCCCAGTAGGAGGTGTGCAAGAGGCAGCTAATAGATGTTTCTCTCTCATTGATGTTTCTAACTCTCTATCCCTCTCCTTTCCTCTCTGTAAAAATCAATAAGATATATTTTTGAAAAAGGCAATAGCTAGTAACTATGATTACACATAGGAATTGTAAAGAATCAAATTACTTTGGGCCCATGAATATTCTTTCCAGTAAACCAGTGTGTACTCCATTTGATGCACAAAGAGATATGCTGATAGTCTTAGCACAAGTGGATAAGGCATTCAAATTTTTTAAATTTTTATTTAAGACTTTTATTAACAGATGCTTGCAGTTGGACATTTTTTGGGAAAAAAAAGTTATAAACTTTTATTGCAAATTAAAAATGAGGTTCTTAAAAATCTCAACTTCAACAGATATGAAACAATTTAAAAAACTATAAAGGTGTATTGAGAAAAACCTGGCATTTTTGTTTTTTCTTAAAAAACACATTTGTCATTACCAAAAAGAGACACCTTTAGATAAAAACAGAACCCCATGCTGCATAGATAATGCAGATAGTTCTAGTTATCTGGTTACAGGCAAAAAGCAAGCTCCAATCTTTTGTTCATTTCTTATTGCTGGAATTTCATATTTCTTCCTGTTGGATGACTAAACTGGATGATGGTAAAGATGGTAAGCCAGCATTTTTTTTACTCAGCCCCGCCCTGCTCAGCCTCAGGAGCGGATGAATTCTCAGCTGGTGGATCGGCTGCTTTTGTCTCTTTAAGGCATTCACATTTTGACCTGTGACACTATTAGATCAACTAAGCATGTTCATGCAGCGTGGTACCAACTAAAACACTGAGCACTGCACATATTCCCTCACGAAAACGCAGCAGCATGAGGTGCTTACTATAGTCAGTAAGCCCTTCCCTGAAAAGAAAAGAGGGGGGGAAAAAAAGGTGACTCATGAGCTGCTGGCTCTGGAACTGTGCCTCTTCCTTTTACAGACATTACTTTTGCTACTCGTACATGTAGGTGATGAAGAAGCTCCAGTTCCCACTGTTCTTATGATTTCTATTTGGAGGCTTGTCAAAGGCAGAATAGAACCCAACGTCTATCACCATCCATCTTCCCTGGCAGTGCTGGCCTGAAGCAGAATCCTGAGATTTATTTTTTTTTGTTGCCTCTCCCCACACCCTTCTGCCCACCTTTCATCTCTTTTCTCTGGCATACTGCCTGTACACATAGACTCTGCACACACTCATTGTGTATTTCCACTGCATGTGTAGCCCCGCTTTCCTCTGGACTCCATCAGGCAATGAAAACAGTGGACCCTGTTGTGTTCTTGGTAAAGGTCAGAGAATAGAATCCTAGCAGCTGTGGTTCCCACACGGGCACCTTGAGAAGGCTGAAAACTGGCACGATGGAGACTGGGAGCATGGCTGGGCACTCCACAAGGGACCAAGAGGCATCACCTAAAATTGGGCAAGGAGTCCTGGTTATTGCTTTCCAATGTCTGGCCCATTCTCTAAATCTTTCTAAAAGGAATAGAAATTGAAGCAGGACTCCTTTTCCCTTGACATTGTGTAATTTGCTCTAAAAAAAAACATAAGCTGGGTTCATTTAGATTTATAGGAACATTGTAGTTGGCTTGCCCTGGCAGTTGACTAATCCAGTCACTGGCATGCAACCAATTTTTGGTGTGCTACAATTTAACTCTCTTCAAAAACATGGAGAGAAGGAGGGGGAAAACCATTATAATGGCTTTATGGTGCAGAAAACCAGCAGGGAAGATTGAAAACAGAAAGAAAAACACTGAGGTAATAAAATAACAGTTGGATTTAACAAATTAAATTAGTAAGAAGTTGCAAAGAAAGAATGTTAAGGATACAGTTATTCATTGAAAATTTTAAAAAAATATTAAATTTGATAATAAAAATATATTTTAAAACGTTTCAGGAGTAAGAAGATGCTCAAAGAAAGCTTTAGAATTTATGGGTTCTTACTATAGTTTTTGCTTACCCAATAGACATAAATGTTTAAATAATCCATAGGGACTGAGAAAATTAGTGGTACTAGTACTAAGTACTAAGAAGTCTAAAGAAAGAAATTCTGCCAAAGGAAGCAGAAATGGCTTTGCTCATCTGTACTGTATGGTTAGGAAGAGGACATAAACTAGCCTTTGAGCCTCCTCTTCATAAGCTCATTGGCAGCCTAGCCCCCGTTGATCTCTGTCTCTGCAAGCCTGCCTTTCTACAATGGATTCACAGTTGCCTCTTCTTCCCAACCATCTCCACTGCATTCACATACTAATCTTCTTAAAATAGCGCTTTCAATGTGATAGTCTCCTCCTCAGGAACTACTTGCAGCAGCACCTTGAAGCCTCTATCTGTATAGGCACACCCTCCTTTATTGCACTTCACTTTATTGCACTTCTCTTTATTGCACTTCGCAGATGTTGCATTTTAGACCCTCCACTAGCAAAAACATTGCCACTTGCTTTATTGCAATACTTGATTGATTGCAGTGGTCTGGAGCCCAGCCCACAATATCTTCGAGGTATGCCTGTACTTTGAGATTCTTCTTCATATCTCCACACCCTATCCCTTTCCAGCCTTAGCTCAGACTCTTCCCTACACTGACCTTCTATTGTGTCATGGCCTTTCTTCTTACTTATTACCCCTAGGCCTAGTTCTACCACTGCCATAGGTCTCCCAGATTAGGTAAAACAAGAGTTTTACTTTCATCAAACACTTGCTGATTAAAAGAGGCAAGGGAATCATGCCTCTTCTTTATATGGCTTCTGCCCAAACTTGGTCCCTCACTTCTGAAGCTTGGGCCTCCCTGTTACCTTGACCCATGCTCATTCCACTCCTGCTTCTATAAAACAAGCTGCAAAAAAAACCAAGGCTAGATAAACAAGATATGATTTTGCCTAAGGGAAGGCTGCCATTGGCTAAGTGTTCCTGACAGTCTTCATTCTTAACTACTTTTTGGCTTTTCTGGTTCTAGGCATCTTGCAGAAATCTAGCCTTCATTTCTAAACTTGGTATTTCCCCGTCACACTTTAACATTTGCTTAATCTCTCTCTCCCTCATCTGATGGGCCCCTTTCTTCCCTTCTCTGAATTCTTTGCTTTGTCTCTTCTCCTCCTTATCCATCTGACTTCCTCCCCCTTTAATTCTGGAGTCTCTTCCTACTTTAAGTTCTCATTCTTGGCAGCATTGTGGGAGCCCCTGTCACAAGCTGTTTACCTGTCCCTTTTTAATTGTCATATCGCCAAAGGCTGTGTGTGCCAGACATCCCAGGTGCAGGGAGACCAGCCTGTCAGGTGAGGCTGGCAGGAGCAGTGCATCCGCAGATCCAGGGAAAGGCCTGCCAACAAACAGGGTCCAAGTAGAGATGCAGCTGCTGCCATCACAAACATTAGACCAGGGAGAAACTGTGTTGGAGTCTTTTCAAAACTAGAAACTAACGTAGATACTATGTTTAAGAAGCCCCAGGTTTAAATCTGCCATGGAACCCATCTAACACTTGGTTTGGGAGCGGCCTCTTGTAAGAATCAAAATTGTAACTCTTAAAAAATAAAATTAAAAAAAAGGAGGTAGAATCGAGTTCTTGTCAAATCTTCACAGTTCATTTTTGGGAATTAAATTATTACATAATACCTGTATTATCAAGTATCCTATATAATAAAGAGGGAATATGCAAATTGACCGTCACTCCAATCAATTTGCATCCACAGTTGAGGCTAAGTTCCCATAACAAGCCTTAAGGAGCAATCAGCAGGGACCTGAGGCTGCATGCCCACCCACCTCCTGCATAGGGCTTGACAGGGGACCTCAGATCATTCCTTCCACCCACAGGGCTTGACAGGAGACCTCAGGCTGCTCCCCCACCTGGAACCAGGCCAGAGGAACTCAGGCTGCACCCTCTTCCCTGGTGCCAGGCCAGGGGACCTCAGGCCATGCCCCTGGCCCTGGCCCCAGGCCAGGGGACCTGAGGCTGTGCCCCCCACCCAGTGGGACTTGACGGAGGCCCTCAAAGTGTGCCCTCCACCCTGGTGCTGGGCCAGGGGACCTCAGGCCATGTCCCCCACCCCAGCACCAGGCCAGGAGACCTCAGGCTGTGCCCCCTGCCCTGGCGCCAGGCTGGGGGATCACAGGCCACTCCCTCCGCCCAGCAGGGCTTGATGGGGGACTCAGGCTGTGCCCCCCTGCCCTGGCACCCAGGGGACCTGAGGCTGCACCCCCCCCCCCCACACACACACACTTGGCAGGGCTTGACTGGGTGGGACCAGCCAGGTCTGGATCTAGCCCAATGAGGGGGGGACAGCCAGGTTTGGGTCTCGAGTGATTTTGAGGTGCATGTGGGTGGTTGAAGACTTGACTCTGGGTTCCATGGTGCACCCCAGACTCTGACAGGAGGAAGATTTTCATATATGTTTTACTAATTTCTTTAATCTCTGACACTTCTATTATAGAGAAAGGGCAAATGGCAATATTAAAATATTTCCTCTAATT